>CM062293.1:503883369-503971850 GCA_031216915.1 Pictodentalium vernedei
TAAATAAATAAATAAATAAATAAATAAATAAATAAATAAATAAATAAATAAATAAATAACAAACTTATGGTATATTTTCAAGAAAAGCAAACAAATTGAATTGCATTCGGCCTATGAATTTCACTTTTACATGGTTCCGTCTATTTTTCTACTGCCGCCATTTTCCAAGCCAAGGGCTAGCTTTCGGGTTGGTAAATTACTGAAGTCGAAAAAATAGACTGGACATTGACAAGACTAAAAAGAGACAAACGAGTATTAGCAGTTTTGCTCACGTAAAGCATTTAATACACATCGGACAGGAAAGAATAGCATTAGCTGCTGAAGAGTGTAGCATTAACAGGACCACTACCCCACACACGTCACACACAACCATACCTTCTCACACACATTTTAACACCTTCCGCACACTTGTCAGGGACCGAGAATAAAGTAGAACAACATTTCTGTGAATCCGCTTTTCGAGTTTGTTTTCACCGGATGAAAACCCTGGTAGGTCTGTTGCATCTTAGACATTTCTGCTCCCGCAGACATCTCTCGATGCGCGAAGAGGGTGACTGGGACTGGCGAATATCATTTTTTGGTTATTGTGAAAACGCAGAGTTAGCTCAGCCCCATTGATCTCAATATAACAAGATTGCGAAAAACGCCTAACTCCACCCCCTCCCCCCTTTCAGGATGGCGTCAAGTCAATCAACACTGTATCCCCTCTCCTTGATAACATTTGATAATATGAAAGCTGTTACGCTGTGTCTACAGTTAAAACTAGAAGTTCTGTCGTGAAATGCGCACAAATAGCGATCTGTGCGTTAATCTACGCGTTATGACCATAGTAAGGCTATCAAATTCTGTACATATGGCCTGTGCACAAGCAATGTTTCAGCCAACGGACCTTCGGGTAACCCGGAGGCCCACTTGGAGAAACATTGCCTGTGTTTGCTATGAGTAACCAAGAGAACCTGCTGTGCTTTGGATGCCATTCGATATGTCAATTCCAATACGCAATTAAGCGTAGATAAGCGCACAGTTCATGACAGGACTTCTAGTTTTAACTGTATAGTCACTTCATCAAACGTCACAATGTGTATCTAACCTGAATATTACTTACACGCCATCAACTGTGCAATCACAGTACTTGTATTTTATAGATAATAACTAAAGTATGTGGTAAACATTCAATTTGTACTGCTGACAAAAATGTGCACGTTGTTGCGAAATAGAAGGAAAATGTTTATCGATCTATGATCGTAAAGTTTGATTTCCACGCTGTGATTACTGGGAGTTCTGTGAGGATCCACCAGCCCGTAGCGTTTTGTGTTTCCTTACCAGACGATATCAGACACAGGGTCCAGATTCTGGGTTCAGTAACTTCACGAACTTGTCTTGTATAGCACAACGAAGACCAGTTTCAAATTATCTACTATTTTTATTAAACTAAGCAAGTCGTTATTTTATAATACTTCGCGACTAACTAAACTGTCGTTGTCTCTGGCATAAAATGTACAATTTAAAAGTATCAAAGTACGTACCTCAAACACAGTGGCGGCATCCAGGTTTCTTCTTGTGGAGTTGATCTGCATACATCAGGAGCCCAGAGACAACTTGTCTAAGCAGTCAGAAATTGGTGCTTATATACACCAAATTTCTGATGCAATACTTGGGGTACCTGACGACCGTCAGCAGTTTCTCCCTGACCTCAGGGAAACTAAGGGAAAGTCCCCTGACGTGGCGGTCGCCATTTTGAAGAATCTTATACTGCCATGCAGACTGTCGGCCAGTCTGCATGCAGTCCATGGAATCTCGGCTGTCCAATAGTATTCCGCCGGGCGCCGGTTAACCGGCGGAATGTCCCGGTGACAGGTGCTAAAATGCAACGCAGCATCCCCAGTTCAATGGGGAGTTTCACCAGGTACAGGTTATTTGTTAGACAGTTCGAACATCAACATCCCACCCAGTAATACTGCCGAATGTTATTGTTCCATCTCTCAACAAATCCTAAAATATTACTGCAGGTTGACAATATTGGCCTGCAAAGGGATGCCTAATATTGTCAACAGAACATCTGGCGTGTACCCACAGAGTACGCCCTGTACTCTTGTCGCCAGTTTAATACAGTTCCATGTAATTTAGTTGTCATGTTCCAATCTGTTCAAAAACTGTTAAACAAATTATATAATCTCGAGTCTATTGAATTTCCCAAATAAAACCCTAAGAGCTCGAGCTCTTACCCGAGCTGACACGCTTAATTAACCCCTGTGGCTTTACTTCGCAACATTCGTCAACAAATTCATTCTTCACCGACATCAATGTGTATTCTTTGAAAAGCAATCGACGACTGCGAGGCGTCGTGAAGCTGATGACCGTTGAGAATATTTGTTGGTATTGATTGTTGAACAATCAGAGGCGGCAGAACCAGGTGGGGGAGGGGGGGATGGGTGGGCACAGGGGACACGTACCCCTCCACGTTTTTCCACAGACATGTTGCGTGGTTACACAATGAGTTAAATTGGACGCATGCAAACGTGCCAATATACAGGCATCCCTGTGATATATAATTTGCAAATCCAAACAAGATTTGGCCAATGAATCCCACCTTCGGTCGCTTCGGTCCGTTTCTTCAACTTCGACCATCTTCCAACCCGAAGGCTAAGCTAGCCGTCGGGTTGGAAGATGATTGAAGTAGAAGAAATGGACAGGGCAGTGACCAGACCGCGGCACGCTCATCTAAACGAGACACTATAGCGTGTCACGGTGCATTTACAGATATACTATTGTAACTTGTCCTCGCATTGGGCTGAACCATGGTAGCCCAGAAAATTTGTGCCCCTCCACTTTTATCGAGCTTCCACCGCTTGTGTGAACAATGTTTATTAGAAGCACCCTCCTCCCCATAGCGGCAGTTGAGACAATTTTTAATATGTAGACAGTGAACAGTCCATAAATCCAGTTATTTCGAGTTATTTAATATTTATTTATTGGTGTTTAACTGGTGGAGTGCTAGAAGCCACTATCAGGGCTTTAATATGAAGAGTAGGTACACCAGCTTAAAGATGTCGTATTCTGTGGATGTACTTCATATTATCTTAGAAGTGAAATTACTAAGTCTATATGGGTTTGCCTTGTTACAATTTATGGGAGAGTGCCAACGGGCACTCTCTCATAAATTGTAACAAGGCAAAGACACATGAACAAATTTTGATGACCAAAAATAACTTAGCACTCTACCAGTTAAGGTCACAATGGCTAATCGTGATCGTGACAGTTTTACGGGTGGAGGAAGCCGGAGTACCCGGAGAGAACCACCGATCATCGAGCAATTGTCCGCTCCTCAACATTCTTACTCTGTTCAAGCTCGGCTCAATCAGGGTTACAGCGGTTGAAGACATGTGCATCATCGACGTGCATACGCCTTAGTACACGGCGTCATCATGCCCCCATGTAGGCAACCGAGACAAAGTGCCTTGCCCAAGGACACAACGCGGGTCGTCCCGGACGGGGATCGAACTCGGGACCTCTAGCATAGAAGTCCACTGAGCCACCGCGCTCCCTTTATATCGAGTTATAGAACTGTCTAACGAAACTGTGTCATTGTTTATTTTTACGTGCAAGATTAAACATGAGAGCGGTATTCAATATTAGCGAAAAGATGGAAAACAACAATAAAACAGCATAGCCACTTCGAATGCATTCGAACCCATAGCATATGATGTCCCCCTCTGTCGTTATCTTTGAGTCGTATAGAGCAGCGAATATCTCCTGCAGCACAAAAACGAGAATTGCTGATAAAATTAAAAAAATTCCCCAATTTCTGCCAAAATTATCCGTATGATATAGTTCACTGAGGTATGTAGGAGTTATAGACCAAATTATTCCCAATGCAATTCCACAGAAACCAGTGGAAATCATAAATATCACCAGCTGGTATGCCCACAATGTATTGAGAATGCCCGCAATAATAAACAATACATTATATAACACCAGGAAGTAGGTTCGCGGGAATTTGCTCTTAAGATAATCTGAGAGGATTCCTGACAGAATGCTTACCACGACACCAGCAATTGGTATAATGAGGACAACGTATGTATCATATGAAGATTGAGCCATAGACTTTGTTGTTGTTGTTACGTTGTTAATTATAACAGTTCCAACAGCGGAAGATATTCCAAACATCCACGCAAATATATGAAAGTTCATGTCTTTGAACGTGTCTATGATTGACAGTTTTTTGTCATTTTCTGGTGGAAGTTTCCTTTCCACATCTGAAATGACGTGGTTCCTATAGTCCTGCTCCATGTCCAACTCCAGGTCGCTACTGGATGCCATCGAGTGTTCCCCAGCTGTTACGTGCTCTCCATCTTCTTTTGACAAACTGCGTTTTACTGCGTCCAGCTGTCCTTTTTCATCATTGTCTTCAGTAAAGAAAGAATGTTTCTCGGCTAAATCGGTTAACTGGTACCCACCTTTCTTTTTGGAAAACCTACTCGGATGCAACCCAGTAACATCTGAAGCCGTTGGGGTGATTTCCGCATTAGAAATGTCCTTTTTATAGATACGCAGAAATATGAAACACAAGAAGTTTACAACACAGAATATGACTGCATTTGTGAGCATAAAACCTGGGTAATCGTGATTGCTGTCAACATCCTTAGATCCATGAACAAAAAAATCATAATAAACATATATCAGAATGGCTGGACCTGCTGAAAAACAGCAGTTCATCACTCCGCATACGGTGCCTCTGAACTTCTCAGAAAAGTTCATTAGGGTTGTATTCATTGATGCCATATATGTAAATGTGGACCCATTACCTGAAATACAAACAGAACGCTGTTATATTTATTGCATATGCTTTTCAATCTCGGAAATGCCCATTAATGAGCTCGACTGATATGACTTCAAACTCGCCTGATATGGCGCCGATCTCGGCCGATATTAACCAAGCTTGAGTTGTGTCCTGGGATGCGTTACTGGCTGCAGCCATTTTGTTTAGAGCAAGATTGTTCACATTCACCGTTATTGGTCGAAAGCAATCAATTAGTAAAATTGACGTTATCAGGCAAAATGTAGTAGTTTCTGTATCGTCGCCTGAGTGCTAGAATGTTCTATGTCCCATATGGGACATAGAACATTCTAGCACTCTGCCGACGGTAAGATGACACTAGGTAAAGAATAGGTGGCCAAAGAGATGAAAGAAGAGAGTTCTACAGACAATTCATCGCAAACTAAATTTCAGAGCCGTAAACGGAGATTCATCGAGCTGAGAGAAGAGGTAGTTTAGCTATAGCGTAAAGAACGAATAGAGCTAAAACCCTAGCGATTTGAGTGGGAGGAAGTGAAACGCCAAAATGAAGGTCAACGCCATGATATAATGATGTACAAATGGCAGCGAACAATACAAATACAACGACTGCACTCGCGACAAAAAAGAGGAAAAGCTTTAAATAATATCGTGCATCGAGGTGTATAACCAGTACGTTCGACAATATGTCGATGACACTCAGTTGTATTTGTCTCTGGACCCTTCAATTGGATCTGGACTTACTGTTTCAGTTTCGATGATGGAAGACTGTGTACACAAGGTTACGGACTGGATGGCCTGTCATAAATTTAAAATGAATGACGATAAGACTGAGGTACTAGTCATATCGCGTTCAAAGAGTCCATCAAATTTGCAAATCAAGTCACTTGTTATCGGAAATTCTACACAAAATGTATCAAACAGTGCCCGTAACATTGGTGTGATATTTGACTCTCATCTATCAATGGAGGAAAATGTCAATACTATTTGGAAGCGCTGCTTCATGCATATCAGGAACCTGAACTAGCTTCGTCGTTACCTCTCCACTAAGTCATTGGAAACTGTAGTTCATGCTTTTATTTCGTCCCACTTGGATTTTTCCAATTCACTTTTTATTGGGTTGCCACAGTCATATTTTCAATACTACATAATATTCTGAATACAGCTGCACGTATCATCACAGGCTCTAAACGCTATGATCATATAACACCACTACTAAAAGTATTGCACTGGCTCCCTCTACGACAGCGGATTATTTTCAGAATTTTGGGTTTGGTATTTAAATGCATTCATGGCTCGACACCTAAGTACTTACAAGACCTTCTGGCAATTAAAAAACATGAAAGGAACTTGCGCTCCTCCTCACAAATCAAGCTTCAGATGCCCTTCTCTAGGTCCATTTTTGTGAATGACAGAGCTTTCTCTTTCGCTGAACCTGCACTTTGGAATACTTTACCAGTTCAGGCTCAGGGATCGAAAGATCTCAACCAATTAAAAAAAAAAAAATAAAATCACATCTTTTCAGAGAGGCTTTTGACAGTATGTAACCGGCTGGCCTCCACACCTTTCTCAGTCTATATTTTGCCTTGATAGTCACGAGCTCATTGTTTATTTAACTGTACAACGTTTGAGAGCACTTTATGATTTTACGCGTTATAAAATTTCCTTATTATTATTATTATTATTATTATTATTATTATTAATTGATCGCATAGGACATTCTAGCACTCAGTCGAGGAATTCGTGTCTGAGTTTTTCAATTAATGTCTACAATTTCCAATCAAAGACCCTGACATCTTTGAAAAACGAGGAAAAGCATTAAAAGCATTAAATTCTGCAGGATATCAAGTTATACAAACAGGGTGAGGTTTCAATTAAATTTCAGCAATATCCCGTCAAAGACCTTGAATTTGCCTGAATTTACATACATGTATGGCTGTCTGATGACTGAATTCGCATATCAAAATGCCGAAATGGTATCCATTTTCTGTCATATAAACCTTATATTCCCTATTTCTCACTACTTCCGGGAAGCTCACATGAAAATAACTAATCCAATGTTTTAAAACACCAGACACCCTGTGTGTATTTCCGACTTTCCATCGTATTTAGTTGGAAGTAGAATTTCGAATTACCACACAAAACTACTTGCGGATACAAATGCATAGAACAATAGATACCACAATGACCCACACAGAACTGATAGATTATAGAATAAAACTCACGACAGACGGAGACCTCTCAATGACCCTTACAGAACTTATAGATTATAGAACAAAACTTACGACAGACGGAGACCTCTCAATGACCCACACAGAACTTATAGATTATAGAACAAAACTCACGACAGACGGAGACCTCTCAATGACCCACACAGAACTTATAGATTATAGAACAAAACTCACGACAGACGGAGACCTCTCAGGACGAAATAATTTATTTTCAAAATTAAAAATTGAGAGGTGGGCAAAACTCACAGTCTATATTTTTTTTATTTTTTTTTATTCACTTTTTTCAATTTCATTTATTTATATTTGCCACTCATACATTTTTTTAATTTCAATATATTTATTTAATTTCCTGTATTTCTTTTTTTCAATTATTTGTTTATTTATTATTCATATTTTTTAATTTTTTTTAATAAATTCAATTTTTTGGACGGGGTTGGTGGGATGAATTGGTGGAGGAGTGGTCCTTAGGGATCCAAAGTAAATACAGAATCTACAGTGCAATTTTCTCGCATTTCAGTGTTTTCGACAAAAGATATTCTAAGCCATAGAAATCAGGTAAAAGACTAATTTCTGACTTCTATCTTTAAAGCGTTTGAGGATGAGGGATGTTGACACAGCATTTCAATCACCACTTTACTTGAACAACAACGTCATACAAGAAGTAGAGAGTTACAAACAAATATTATTTGGGACAACTGTTTGGGAGATAAAGCACAGGTATTGGAAAATATTCAGCTTGATACACTGCGAACGATATGTGGTTCCCCACGAGGTACGAGTCATGACGCTATATATACTGAGACAGGATTTATTACACTACGATAAAGGACACGACACAAGCTTGCGACTTTTTACAAACTGAAAAATGGGTATGCTCCATTGTACTTGAGACATTTGGTACACCGGCAGAATTCTCATGTCTCCGCAAACACCACTAGAAATTCTCATTTGCTATCAGCCTTTTTGTAGAGCCAAAACTTTATCTGATTCTTTCCTGCCATCTTCTGGGAGGATCTGTGACAAGTTGGACGTCTCCACGCTGTGATGGAAAACGTTGCCCGAGACGGGACGACCTGACTGTTCTTGACCACTAGAGAACCGGCAGGCATGAGAGATAATTCATTCACAGTGTAGTCATCTCAACGCTCACAAATTCAACAGATTTGTGTCAGACTCTCCTTTCCGTCGTGCCAATGTGGATTTGGATACGAGGATGAGGAACATTATATATTCAGTTGTTGGCTGTGTTCCTCCCAAAGGCACATCTTGGTTAACAAAATTGGTATTGGGCAATTTACATTGAGTAACATGCTGTGGGGTAACCCTTCACTCTTCTCGATTGAGAACAAAGCTACACGCGAAAAACTAAAGTGTTAAAAACTACACTTGAAGTGCTGTATTTAACACTTTCTACGTGCTGAACTAGCACTTTGTTCAAGTATAGATATCCCAGAACTTGACAGGTGTTACAATAATACCACTTGACAAGTGTAATGTCGCGACACTTAAAAGGAAACAACACAGATGACGCGGATAAGGCTCGAACTCTCGAGCCTGATCCGCGTCATCTGCATTGTGTCCTTTTAATTATGTACCCACCAAGCGCAAATCAAATTATGGACGAGTCTGGAAGAACCACCAATGATAGACACATGGGAAGTGCCATCCATTCAAGTTATAGATGTCTGACGATTGTAATGTCTAAGTGCTTAAAGCATTGCACTTTGAGTGTTAAAATCAAACTCTAAGAGTTAGAGTGGGTTTAATACCTTGAAAGTGTGAGTTTTAACTCTTTAGTTTTTAGTGTGTGTGTTCGCATCACATGAATTCATTGCGGATACAAAAAGATTTCAAGACACGTTTATTCCACATGTTAAAAATTATCATGACTCCAACCCCAGTGTTATTCTTGCATCAAAACAACCCACTTACATCCAGATTTATTACCTCTTTTACCAAGAAGAAGTTGACTTTCATTGTAATGGCCCTGTGTTATGAGCTGTATGATATCCTCATTGCACAATGCACTTGCACCTGAGTGTTGGTCATTTGATGTATGGTGGAGACGTTTATATAGGCCATGCCTATTCGCCCAAACCAATTTCAATTAAGTGAAATAAAATTATTGTTTATTAAAAAACGGATTGTAGCCCACTTGCGATCAGCGATCAGATTAAATTTTTCTGTCTGCTTTTGTGATTGCAGAACTGTGTTTGTGAATTTTGAAATGTACATATGTGCGGCATTTTTGGTGCATTTCTATGTGTGTAGAGTCTCTGTTTTATGTATAGTTCTACATGGATGTTATTCTATGTGGTAATTCATCAAAAACTGTCAGAACGTAACCGACTGACAATGTAAATAAAAATATTAACATTTTGTACAAGTCGTGATGAGAACAAAAAGGATTGTATCGGAAAGTCTCAAATAGGGTATTAATTGGGTGTTAATGTAGGTGCACACCACAGTCGGATAAAATTAATGCGGAAAGCAATGATACCAAATGAATGTAATAGCGAGGATTCAGAGCAGTGGCGTAGATTGTAATTGTTTTTCTTGGGAGGGGGAATGTAAACTTACTTTTTTTTATATAATTTTGACCAATGCAAAGCACGTTACGGGCGGGGGGGGGGGGGGGATGCTCAGGAGAGCTCGGAGCACTTCTGAGGAATGCCAATCGTGTATAGGCCAATACATTCATACCAACAATCCCTAAAAGTTGTTCATGTTCTGTCACTGATATATCTAGGGTTATGTTGCTATAGTTATCCCTTCCTTTTCTGCGTACTTAGACCTTCAAAATGTACCCATCATGGTGCTCCGATTAGCATAAACACCCCTCACCCCAAACACCCCCTCCCAAACCCCAAGTTTTTCAAAGGAGCAGCTGATCACTCACCTTTGGGGGATAATACTACCAGCTCGATGTGAAATGAAAAGTGAGTGAGTGGGTGTGTGTGTGGGTAGGGTGGAGTGGAGAGGCATATATTTCTGATGCTATTAGCAGCAGAAACATATTTTGTCCTTTCCCCACCCCAGTACCTCATACAACATAGCTTTGTGCTTGAGTTTTACTGTATGAAAATATTTTACAACTCTCAGCGAGGATCGTGTGTAAAAAGTTTATCTGTTACAAAATTGTGAGAAGGGAAGCACAGCTGTCATGTTTGACCACAAAGTCTTGATTACTATAGGTCAAGTATTCAGTTTGATAATTTAAACGATTCCGTAACTGTATTCGTAACTTCAGCCTCGAAGGAATTCAGGACACCCGTCTTTCTGGATACTTTGTCTTCTTTGAAAATGAACATGGGGTTGCTGTATAGGATTCCTCTTATTGTAATTTTCTCAATTTATCATATTCTAAAACTTACAGAATATTCCTTCGTTCATTTTAGTTTCATATGTTGGGTGTTGTTGGAAAGATATGCTGTTACTCTTTCCATCTACATACAACACCTCAAGTTTTAGTGAGCACTGTGCATATACATCCGTAAAATAACGTATGCATATACAGTAATTTCTTATGTATAGGCCATCACAATTTTGTTCCCTACTATGTATATACAAAGAAAAACACATGTGTGGAATGGGTTAATCGATATGGCATGAGTGCCAGCGCGGAAGGATAAAACGAGAGGCCACATGCCTCGAGTTTTATTCTTCCGCGATGGCACAAGTGCCATATCGATTAACCCATTCACACGTGTGTGTCGTTCTCTGTTTGTTACAGGCCCTCGTGTCTTTAAAAAGCAATTATTGAAAAGACACTCAGCACTTCATTTGACAACAGTTACTATCAACAAAAAGAGCACATTTTATCGCCAACCAAATTTGCGAGTGGAACCCGTGTTACCATTTTAGCTATCGCTAGCGGTGCAGGATTTATAGAAAATTCCATTTCGCTTCTATTTGAAAATAGTCCGTCAACGATTTCTGTTCGGCACATATGTGCGGAACGGATTTTCATTTTCCGCATGGTTTAGTGTTGGTGTAGAACAGGCGTGTAATAAAATCCCACACCCAATCAGTCCTGTCAATAACTTAATTCAGCACCCAGTGGTTTTGAGGTTTTTATTATACGCTAAACGATAGATTATCGGAAAAATTGCGGAAAGATAGAAATCGTATCCCCCACTGTCTAGATATAGAATTTTCACTTTCACGGTATCAATTAAAATGACGGCTTCACTTCAAGGTGGATACGTGTCAAATTATTACTGGAAATGATCAATTTGTTCTAAAAACGTATAATGAAAAGTAAATCTAGTGTGTTTGAGTGGATACCGATCATTTCTAACAATAAGTCAACACGTATTCACCTTGAATTGATGCATAAATCCGCCGGTCCAAACATGGCCTGAAAGTCCGTGACATAGATTTTTGGTTTTGTACGTCCTTCCAAAGGACGCACCAAACCAAAAACTTATATTGCACACTTCCAGGCCATATTTGAACAAGAAACCCGCCTGCTGAATCAGGCTGTAAGACGCTATCTGTTCTGTGTATCAATCAAATCACTTTCGCGTATCAACGATTCAATGCGCTGTTTACTTTCCTGCATTAATTCAAGGTTGAAACGAGTGGAATTATCAGATTCTTATAAAAAGCGTATAATGAAATGAAAATCTAGTGTTTTTGAGTAGATACCGAAAATTATCTCACTTGTGACAGAGAGAAATGGTGATTTTCGCTCGCGATATCCTCTATGTATAAATGTATGTCACAGGACAGACAGCAGCGTAAATGTCGTAAATTGTATGTAGTAACTTGTCAAGTCAGTCCTAGTACAATCCTTTTACAGGAACGTTGTTAATGGGGCTTTAGTGGGGGTGCTATCAGTTAGATTTCTAACTGAGTATTGGGGTCCCAGCTCGGCATGCCATAGCCATGTCCCGAGGACCGCAGACCTGAGTTGGGAGTCTCCTCCTGTCAATGGAGTGGGGGTGTGGATCCCGGAGAAAAATTGGTAATTTTGTAACCCCTGCATCGATTCTGATGCCTCCCTCTGGCTTAAATCTAGTTGTTTTATCCACAATAAAAATGCATTTTCCAACAATATGACAGTAGATCACTGTAACTTTACTGGAGAGATGGCGCAAAATACTTTGATATTTAACTTCTGTCATTCAAAAACACAAAGGATATATTGAGCAATGGTGTGAAAGTACTAGAAATATACAAATTGTTTTTCAAAAATACAATTCCTTTTGTGAAGAGGCGTTCAATACGGTTCACAGGAGATTGATTTTTCAAACCAATGTATTTTTTGCATACCTTGTTTGAAAGATGATTCGGTGACTCCGCCCCCGTCTTCATCCTCACGCTAGAACGTATTTAACTTTTGAAATATCTTCCCAGATAATACATTACAATAATTCAGTTAGTGCTGACACATAAAAGTGGAGAAATTTACTTTAATCGCACATTTCAGATGAATATTGAGAACGTTCCCATTGTAAACAATCTTTGAAATTACCTCCCTTGAATTCTGTTATGTGTTTAACGCAAGATGGTGTTTGCCCAAGGGCGTTTCATTTCGTTAACACTGAGTTTTGGCACTATTCGGCCTTTATTCTTCGGTCTAGCTATCCGACCGTGACAGCTTCCTCAGTGGGGAAGCCACTGGAGAAACTAAGACGTTCGGACAGTTGAACAAGGAGTAGGAGAAGAGGAAACTTTGTCGGACAGCTGAACAACGAGAAGGAGAAGAGGAAACTTTGGACTATGAATAAAGAGTGAGAAGTAATAACACTCTCAGAAATCTGTAACATTATCTCGGACACATGGTCGTCGTGAAAATGACCCATTAGGAGTATAAAAAACAGAGAAAGCTTGGTTCATCTAGGGACCAAAACTGGTTCTGCGGTTTGTCCTGGTAGGGGAACCAAATTTGGTTACATAGAACCAAACCTACACGTTTTGGTTCGTCAATCTATCGCATTAACTGGACTATTAACCCTTTACCAACACGAAAAGCAGACGATACTTGCAAACAAAATTCTAGAATAACTATTTGTTTTCATTTTTTTGTCTCAAAAACATAGGTTATGACCCCTCATTGGAACGAGCTCGACGAACTCGTTCCAAAGAGGGGCCATAAGCTATGTTTTTGAGACAAAAAAAATAAAAAAAATAATGAAAATTAAATGGCGATTCTTGTGAATAGCGCTGGCCGGTTTTGGACATCACGTTTGGTAAAGGGTTGAGGTCTCTGACCTCTGAACTCTGTATAAATTGTAAAATATAACGCCGAACTAAGTTGAAGTTTTAAAATGGCGACGAAGCAACGTCATAAAACACAGTTCCAATTGTTCCATCATGCATCAAATTGCGTGACGACGGCAATTGTTTTTTATATAAACAAGACAGACAGCTCTATATGTTCTTGGAACCAGGATCACTCAACTGATTTGTCTCGACCGTGATGGCTCAGGTCCAAAATGTCTAATATTCCAAGTACATCACCAAGGCTCACCTTCGACAAATACTTGTCTTTATGATATCGTTCGAATATTAGTCAGTTTGGATTGTATTTAAAAATTTTTAATATTTTTTAAAGATTTATTAGTGAATAAATAAAAAGTGCATGTAGTAGCCGTGACGCAATTTCTTATTTAACACGTTGATACTTTTGTACGTCTTATTACGTACAAAATCAAACAGCGCGTTGATACTTTTGTATGTCGTATGACGTATGAAATCAAACAGCGCGTTGATACTTTTGTGTGTCTCATGACGTATGAAATCAAACAGCGCGTTGATACATTGTGGTCATTTGTTTTGTTGTTATTTTTCGATTTTTTAAAGTTTTAACCTCAATTCCCAATTTCCCCTGAATAGTGCTCAGTGACATCCGTTGAGCCAAATGTTATCGCAGCTTAAAATACTAATATAATCCTGCTGTCAAGACTTCTTAACTGGTTTAAAGCTAGAAGCCACTATCAGGGCTTTCAAGAAATAAGCAAAAGCCAACACTTTCCTATCTTATATTTCATATTCAGCCAAACACAAATAATATTTGTTTATATAAATTTGTTTTATTACAAAGTATTTTAGAGTGCATGTGGAAAAGACCCGACACCCATCGGTTAACCCTTTACCTAACGTGACGGCCAAAACCGGCCAGCGCTATTCTCAAAAATCGCCAATTAATTTTCATTATTTTTTTCATTTTTTGTCTCAAAAACATAGGTTATGACCCCTCGTTGGAACGAGCTCGGCGAGCTCGTTCCAACGAGGGGTCATAACCTATGTTTTTGAGACAAAAATTGAAAAAAAATAGTTATTCAAGAATTATTTTTGCAAGTGTCGTCTGCTTTTCATGTTAGGTAAAGGGTTAAGGACACCAATTATACATTAAATTTAAATTGCTCGCCTGACGAAAATTCAAAGTCTGTTTCCGGTAATTTTATCTATCGATGGTTCTAAAAATAACCAGACACTATTCTCGTGCACAATACAGTTTCTAAAAATGCATTGGAATACTGGACAAAAGTTGCACGAGGAAATTAACAACACTGTAACACAAATTACTTCCAACTCAGGCCTGGCATTCTGAAAAATGCAGGAGGGCAAAAAATCGCTCTCCTCAATCAGCTAAGGAGAGCAATTAGCTTTACACAGCATTTTAAGTATCCAGTTGAACGACCTCATTGAAACTGAAACCAACAGACTACATCAGTGATTTTATTAGCTTTACTAAGGTAAAGCAAAATCTCTTAGACATCTAGATGTCTCACTCAACAACCGGGCACACACTTGACAAGACCTGTGTGTGTACCCAGACCTGTTGTACAAGAAAGTCATACACTACAGTCATATCCTGGTGCACGTGCTTCAAGTGACAGGATAGTAGTAATGGTAGTATATTATAGTGTCAATATTCCTTGAATAATTACCCCTGAAACTGTTATGTCAGTTGTTGAATTTGAAACTGACAGAAAAAAAAAATATTGCTGTGACCCATTTTGCTTCAAATGATTACAACTGTGTTTGGGTATGGTTGCAGACATTACCTTTTACCACTAAACCACTTTCAAAATGAAATTACGTGATGTTATGTGACTTCGAAGTTAAATTACATTTTTGCTTTACAACAAAAATTTAATGTGACCATAATACATGTAATCTCAATCATCCCAGACCAAAATATTTAGGAGGGCAATTTTTCGCTCTCCTTAATTCTTTCAGGAGGGCAGTAAGGAGAGCTAAAAAATCGCTCTCCTGGAATTGCCAAGCCTGCCAACTGAAACTAAATACGGCATTTTGATTGGCTGAGATGTACGGTGTAACTTGCAATCCTTAGTATCTTTTTTTAAAAAAAAAAAAAACAACAACAAGAATACACAATAGCAGGCTATATGACTAAAACAAGTATTCATTATTTATCATTAATTCACACCTTCTGCTCGGTTATGTTAGAACAAAAATAAAAATACAGGAAATTTAACATTTATGTGCAATAAAATATTACAGATATGGATGTCATGGGAACTGGCTCATTCATAAACTTTAGAACTGCATTAAGGTGTAATAAAATGCATTTCCCAGTCTTTCTGAATAATATGCTCTTGATGACCTTGGTGACTTCTTTCAGGTGGACCATATATTGAACCCCCAGCATTTTTTAACTCAGTCGGTATAGTCCCATGTATACATCCACTTTAAAGTAACGGCTCCGCCAACTCCAGATCTGTCATTTTTGGTGATGATAGCAAATATTTATTATGATTTAAAAGACTCTAAGGCAATCAGCCCACTGTATCACACACAAGGCCTCAAACGAGCTGCAAAAACATAGATGAGTGCAAACTGGTTGTTGGTAACCAACATGTCAAAACGAATAGAGATAGGACGAATTGTATTTTGAGTTATCGAGCCGACAAAGGGTGCATAGACTCTATATCAGGGATAGTGCCATAAAAACATTAAAAGCCCCGAGAGCTAGTTTAAAGGTATCTAGTGCCCTAAACAAGGCATACATAAAATAAGATGGTGGAATCTTGAAGAATGGCATTTGTGTAAAGACCGGCAATAGGGCAGGAAGCGTGCAGAATGTTCTGTAGTCATAAGTTAAATGAAGTTGTTTGTTCTTCGCGGTGAAGTATGAAGAGGTCAGTGAAGTATGAAGAGGGTTAAAGACAGACCATTTGAATATTCCATTTCATTAATTCATAATTGTGATAAGTGTTTCGAGAAAGCCACTTACCACCTGGGCCGAAGCCTGTTGATTTTGAGTTATGATTGGGAATGAAAAAAAAATTAAAAATGTAATGCCGGAAAGGTGAAGGGTTATTTATTCAACTACAATTAATCAAGTGTTGTAAGGTAGAGCTGTATAATAAACAAATTTTCGTGCCACTCAAAGGGTTTCTGTCAACTTGGTTTGGGGATGGAATTTCATTCTGATCGCAACAGCTGATAAGAGTAAATGTGTGTCTGCTATAGCAACTTCTCTCTAATTTGATTGTTTAAATTATTCTCTTGTGTATATAAATGTAAAACAGCTATTTCTTTATGATGCTTTTCTGTTACAAAGAAAGTGGGGGTATCAAAAACTCTGTGACCCAATGGGCCACATCCAAAGGTTTCCTAAAAATATAGCTGGGCCAGTACTAGTGACAGGCTACCAGTATGCCAAACAACACAGGACAGATGATTTGTTTTTGAGTTATCGTCAAGACAAAAGGAAGGAGATAGAAAGTATGTATATGTGACATTATCACGTACTGTGCTTGAGATATTTGCCTCATGAATAGGAGTATCACCATTTTATTGGGGTTTAACAGCACTTTCGACAGGTAGGTTGAAGTTCCTCTCGTAATGGAAGTTTTACGGGCGAAGTAAACCAGAGTACTTGAATAGATGTGCCGAGCGCCGATCAGCAACTATCAAAATTCACAACATACACACAAGCAGGGTGAGCATTGGTAGATCTAGTGAGTCACTACTCTCCTGACTGAGCCATTGAACGGCATCTAGAGCCTTAAACGAAGCATACTGGAAATATGAAGTTTGTTGGATCTCAAGATTGGCGCTCTGTAAGATTGGCTTTTGTGTAGAGTGTGGCCATACTTTTTGTATTTATATATCCCTCTATATATATATATATATACAAAATTTTTTTTTCTTTAAAGTAAATCGTTGAGAATATCTTGAAAGTGATCTCCTGCCAACCATCTCTTGAGAACGTAAAGGCACAGGTGACTGCAAAACACTCGATCCGGCGCTTGCATTCGTTCAGTATAATAAATAACTGACGTTAAATAGTTCCATATTTCTATCGGCAGTGAGATTCCGTAGCTATCGAAATAATAATCTTTATTCCAATTCGAAAACCACGTGACCCAATGCGTGCCCTCACCTCCGATATCGTCCAGATTTAAAATTCCACATTCCGAATCAACGTCTTTTTTCCTCGACAAGGCATCTCTAGAAAACACACATCAAAAATGTTTGATTTTTAAATCTTTTGCCACTTTCGACAGATCAATGTTGGATAGGGGTTCGTCGGGTAAGACGACACCTTCTATGGCTATGTGCTTTATTTTCTTATTATTCATAATATGTTTTGCTTTATTTTGTTTTTTATATATTATTTTTTTTTCTATTCTTTTTTTAATTTATAAACTCGTGAGGTTTTTTTTGTTTTTTTTTAAACTTACAACATTTCGATGTCCTCAGTCATACTACATTCATCATCCTCTCGATATTAGAATGTTCGAGTGTGAAAGTGTGTATTTTATCCTCGCATATAATGCTCTTATCGTCCTCGGCCGTCAACGCAATCTTATTGATTTCTTTGATGTACATCTCATACATTTCGCTTTGAATCGCAGACATATTTTTATACACCGTCAAATTTTCGAAAAGTCATACTTTATACTCTTCGAAAGAGATGTTTTTATTCATTACACACGCTTGAATGCCTTTACATCTCTTGATCTCTTCACCGTCGAGGAGATAAGGGTACAATTCAGGTCTTAAATCCACGAATTCAGTGATCTGCCTTCCACCGCTCTCGTCTTTGAATTTACCCAACACCTTTTTATTGACGCCCTTTAGAATCTTAGACGGGCGACCATTGGGATAATTACTCGTGTCGAACCATCCGTTCATGTTTGACGCTATCATCGTAGATGTCCCTAGTCTCTACTTCGTAAGCGAGACTGTTCGTGTCGGTGAACAATAGTTTGGCTTTCGAACCGAATTTCGCTTTGACGTAATCGTAGTGAAACTCGTATATCAACTGCTTGCTAATGTCTAAGGTGATCGCTCCGAGATAACAGGGTTTATCGAACGTTAGATGCGTCTTTTGCATGAGCACAGCCGCTAGATTTTCGTCGAATATGATTCTATGTCGATAATTGGGTTTCGCGATTAATTTTCTAGACCTCTCTTCGGATGTGATGAGTTGAACGTTGGTTCTATTCCTAATATTTTCCATAGATTTCCCGTACACGCAATTGTTCATGAGTTTGAAGAAATCTTTTTCAAAGTCGCTCTCGGCCTGCATTATTAAATTTGTGTTGAGATCGATGTATTTTTTCATCCAAGGCTCCACGGCGAATCGAATGATTCGATGCACGTTGATCAATCTCATGCCGCGATCGATGTAATGTTTCAGATTTTTGCAATAGACCACATACTTGCATTTGTGATTTAAATTAGGAATGAGTTTTTCGACGTCATTCACTTTCATTCGTTCAGGAGCCAGCAGATAATCGTTGTGTAGATCATGTAACGTTTCCGGATAATCCAAATTGACCTCTGAAATACAAGGATAATGTCTCCAATTTTGTCTTCCTTCCGACGTTTCGACCCATTTGAAATTTCCGATCGGTAAAGGATGACTAGTAGCCCAACCTACAAATTATTAGCATCCCAATACTGTATGTATTTACTCAGTTTTTCGGAATCGAAATCTTTTCCCATGTGAGAATTATCATCTTTAGCATATCTGGTGGAAATCATAGAGACGCAACCCCTCACGGCCTTTTCGAATATGAGCAACATGTCGATGTCCATTAATAATTCCAATCGAACCTCGGTCGTCTTCAAGAGAGCATCCCAAGCAAGTCCGGATGCAGTGAAATAGCAAGCCAGATCTAGTTCGTAATGTCGATGACACATTGATCGAAAAATTTTCGAACACATCGGCCACGAGAAGCACGTCAATTTTCAAATAGAGGTCATGATATTCTCTCATAGATTTCATGTCGAATAATCTCCACACTTTTGCGCGTGTTCGTAATCGTCGTCAGAATTGTGAGACTGGTATAATTTCGAACAAAAATCTTCTTTAGGAGGTAGAGCGACGTCGTCGAATTTCTCGAGATCACACATATAATCGTAAGGGTAGACACCTTTCCTTAACATGACATCTGCCAATTCTCGTCGATCGTCAGAATGTCTACTCGTGATTTTAAATTTCTCCTTATTCAAACTGTTGACCAATTTTTCCAGACTGGTCGACATGAATTTATAACTGTGGATGAAACATATCTCTCTAAGGATGCGAATCGTTTTCTCACTTGATCCTTCAACCCATATCTTTTTATCGACGACCTTCCATTTAGTGAATGAAATGTATTTTACATCGTTTTGCGCCATGCAGCTCAACTCCCCGTTGGTGACACCCATACTTTTCACTAATAGGTGACTATCGTAACCCGAGAGAGTGTGAAACATCACCGCATAGAATTGAGCGTCACGAAATCTTAAATTACATTTGTTGTGAGCAGCACCATGAAACAGACCCGTGTAGTGATCATGATCTCTAACTTTTTTATTATTTTCACAATTTTTAGTGAATGATTGTCTACAGATGTGACATTCGGTGGTTTCCTTGTATTCTTCCCGTTGTTCTGACGTGATGATCATGTCTTGGGAATCTTTAAATTTGTTGTATAATTCTTGAATTTTCGATTCTAACTCTTCCACGAATTTTTTAGCCACGTCGTCATCATCCGAACGTTTACTGCAGACGAATGGACCTAACGATTCTCCATCGTCGAAAGAACATTTCATGTAATAACAATAGCCCGAAGGTACATGGTTCTGATGTTTTTCGGCGTAACTCCCGCTCTCATCGAGCTGGCAAGAATTTATTTTCGTAGTGAAACATTTGAAATCGGCGTAGACGACGAATGGTGGCTCCAATCTTTTTTTGTATTCATGTAAGTATTAGCTTTAGGCATTTCCACTGCAACGCTCGACTTTTCGTTGCAATATTCCTGATGAAGCGTCAACGATTCTTGACGACGGAACGAATTCATGCAGTTGAGATAGAAAAATCTCTTACCATTATGTTTAGAAGTCTGCTTGGACAACAATTTACTCATATTTTTAATCCAGCAATAATGTTGATTGTCACCCTCGGAAATTAACAAATTAACAATCTTGTCTCTCTCGTTGTGAGAGGTCAGTCTGAGAGGATAGACTACTACTTTTTTATCTTCTCCATCGCATCCCAAGATGTTCACGGCCACGGCGAGATTTAGCTTTTCGAAACACTTGATGTCTTTCAATCGCATCGGGAAAGGCACTACTCCCGTCCAATCGAGAGTTTTACAAGTCTACACGTACTTGGAAACTCTATGGCTATGCTCTTCTATGGGATATAAGGCCGATGTGATCGCCCAATTGAAACACTCGCTATCATCTTTATTTTTCACGTTAACCAAAGCTTTTTAATTATATAGGAAACGAGGCAATTTTATAAAGGAAGATGTTCTCAAAGGGCCATGTCTGTCCACGAGAATCTCGAGACACAATATCTTCTCGAACGTCTAATTACTTCCTTTGTTTTGATAAGTAGCCATAGATTCCAACATCTTGTCTTGATAATTCGTTGTCTCCAAACACAGTCTGCATTTTAGATTGGAAATAGGCTTCTCGTACCAAGATCTCACCCGTTTTCGTGTCAGTCTTTTTCATCAGACAATGCAAGATCATTTTTTTTAAACCCCTTTTAGATATTTTCGAAATACGTCCAACACTCCATCCTTCATCCGTTCCATGAACGATTCGGGATCGAGATTTGGGAAATGAGGAGGAATCACCTCGAAAGTTTTAAAATATCCTTTGATGGCGACATATCGTTCTGTAGGAATCAACACTTTTTGTAACGAATTGTCATCTCGAACCGCATCACTTTTCATTTTTTTCCATTCTCGTTCGAAACCTGAGAGCTTATTGTTCATTTAACAGTCGTCTTCTTGTTCACAGTAGTCTGTTGAGGTTGTTTCGTCTTCTCATTTCTTGCCACGCTTCGAGTTTTTGCCTCCGTCGTAGACCTTTCGTCCACCCCCTTCCCACAAAGTAAATGATCGACACATTCTTCTTTTTTCATGCATTTGACACCTTTCAAATTCGATGACTGATGATGCACTTTGGCTTGTAAATTAACAAGTGGTTGGTCATAAGTCTCAGCACGCACGAGGTTAATCAATTCTTGTTTGGTCCTATAACGGGTGTCATTCTTAATTCCTAGATTTCTACAGTACTGTTTCAACTGGGGTACGATAGAGAAATATAACTTTTCGACTTATACGTTTTTGTTTTTGGCATTTTTTTATGTTAAAACTTCTTATTTTAATATATATTATTTAGAGTTTTTTTTGTTTTGTAAAAAAGAATTGATTTGTGAATTTATTTATTTTAATATATATATATCTTTGTTTGTCATTAGAGAAAAAAAAACAACCCAAAAACAGAAAAAACAGAAAACAATGAATACTACCCCATGAGAAGTACTTTAATGAGCTTTTCGAGTCGAGATTTAAATCTGTCTATAATGAACTAACTCTCTCTTTTTTATCATATTTTCACGTCCGTGATGAGCATGTTAACTTTAAAGCTATCGTCTCCCCGCTGATAAATCCATTGGAAAACTAGATTCACCCTCTCAAACGTTTGTTTTTCCCAGATGATCAGATTCAATTTGTCGATCACTTGTTTAGAGACGTTTGTGGCAACCATTTTTGTTATACCGCCCACTTTTGTTATACCTCACCAGTTTTGTAACAGCGATCGCCCATTTTTGTTATACCTCACCAGTTTTGTAATAGAACGCCAGCTTTTGTTATAGTACATTAGACCCCACTGGACATACACCCTCTATAAGTCTACCAAGGCCTTATGTGGTAAGTTTCACCAAATGAAAAATTATACCACATTAAACATTTTAAAATAACATCTAGATTGTGGTTTACCACATTATTCCAGAATACAACTTAAGGACGTCCTGGACGCAAGATTTACCACATTAGGTACAAAATGTAAAGACGGACGGACGGTCGGACGGACGGACGGTCCGTCCGGACGGACGGGCGGATGTACTTGTGAGGTGATTTCAGTGTTAGATACGGGTAAAATTCTGCACCTGCGACCGTTTTTGCACTTCAAAAGTGGGTGTTTTGAGGGGCAGCTCCTCAGAAGAGGGGACTGCAACAGTGGTTAAATCACCGGTTTGCACAAGTAACGTCTGTACGCACAACTTGTTCACATACGTACATCTGAAGTAACCTCAACGGAGAGACGGACGGACTGACAGACAGACAGACAAGTGGGTGGTCAGGCGGGCGGGAGGACGGGAGGGCTTCGGTGGGCTTCCGGCGATCATTGGGCAGGCAAGTAAGGAGGCAGGCCGGCTGGCAAGCGGACAGGCCGGCCGGTCAGCAGGCAGACAGCTGGCAAGCATGCAGGCCATCGAATAAAAACGAATTTGTGTTTCCCTTTTCCTTACATGTACGTTTCAAATACACCCCAACTCCAACCAAAATCACTTTCATCAAAAGCACGTTAGAATAGGGGCGAATGCAAGTTTTGATTTCAAGTATTACAAAAGCTGGCGATTTATATAACAAAAGTGGCTAGCTGTTTTTTTATAACATAAATGGGCGATTTCTATAACAAAAATGATGACCTCAAACTATAACAAAAGCTGGCGTTCTATAACAAAACTGCCCATAGATGAACGACAGATCGTCTGGATCGAAATTTTCTATTTTCTCCGAAAGAATGGCTAATGGATCGTCTTGACATTCGTACATTAATTCCAAGGTGGTCTCGTTCAATTCCAAAGGCAATTTATATTTCTTGTATTCCTCTCTCAATCCACTCGTCTCCACGTCCTTCAATTTTATGGTGTTGTGCGATTGCAGTCTATAAATTTTACTATCAAATTTCGAATATCTCTTGACTCTCTTCAATTTTAAAGCGAATAGTTTAGGTACTGTCGATTTCATGACTGATTATTTTTTTTTGTCGTCGTTTTGTTGAAAATTATTTTTTATAAAATATTAAATTTTGTGTGTGTTTTTTTAATGATAATAATTATTAATTGTAAAAAATATTTTTTTTGTTTTTTTTACTTCTTATTATATATGTAAAAAATAACAACCTTTTTTCAGTTGTTTTTTCTTTAATGACAAAAACAGTTATTAAATTTTTGTGTATGTGTGTGTTTTTTTAATGGTAATAATTATTAATTGTAAAAAATATTTTTTTTGTTTTTTTTTTACTTCTTATTATATATGTAAAAAATAAACTACCAAACTTTTTTTTACCTTTTTTTTCTTTAGTGACAAAAACAGTTATTATTATGATTGATTATTTCGTTGTCATCGTTTTGTAGTAAAATATTTTATAAAATATTAAATTTTGTGTGGTTTTATAAAAAAGGAAGACGTTTTTTTCTGCTCTGATCGTGACCCCACCCCAGGACGAGGGTAAAACATATCATTTCAGTAATCTACTCGTCGATACCTTTAATTTGATAGGTCACATGACTACCTTCTCGAAACTTTCGATTTTCAGATAGGCGCAACCTTCACCTCCAAGTGAAATGAAAAAATGTCCTTTTCATACTCTACTCAACGAGCCCTTCAAGTTGATACCTCTCAACCTGGCTTTATAAAAAGGAAGACGTTTTTCGGCTCTGGTCGTGACCTCACCCCCAAGACGAGGGATAAACATATAATTTCCATAATCTAATCATCGATATCTTTTGAAGTGTTAAATCTTAAAAAATACTTTTGGGACAACGCCTAGTGTTATTCATAACTTCGTGAAAAGCATTATTTATGCTCTAATAATAAATTTCTCAGTTATGTGATGTCTTCTGATTGTTTTGTTTAAATAGTTTATCTAGATAGCTTACTTTTTTAGGTTGACAAAAAAATTCACCTACGAAAAAGATCAATGTTACCATTGTCAAAAGATGGAAATATCAACGTTAAAATCGTAAAGGAAACAGGGTTTCTAAAAACTCGAGGTTTTAGCGCTAGTTTGTCAAATTCCCTCAAGTGGTCCATAAATGTTCAAATTTTAAACATTTTTCCAGGAAAAGTTTAACTATTTCTTGAAAAAATCGACAAAATCGATCGTTTTGACGGAAAAAGTTTTTTAAAAAATGTTAAGATTTTTAAAAAGAAATAACTTGGAAAAAATTTCTGGACCACTATTTTTGGACCATCCTGCTGGTCCAGAAATGAGTGGTCCAGGGCCCGCCACTATACCCTACTGAACAGCATGCGTCATATGTCGACAAAAAGATGAAAGGAAGCCGCCAAATAATTCCCCACGCAGAACGATGCGCCCCCAGGGATGTACAATTATGTAATTAACACAATTCCCAATGAAGGCAAATGTGGTCGACTTGCAGACTGCAGTACCACAAGAAATTGTCATTTTGCGCTGTCTTAAAACCTCAAATTATATATATAGATATTCAGCTGCAGTCATTTAAACTGCTTGGAAATATTCCCAGGATGCCCTAGTTTCTAAACTATTGGCCACACCCACTTTTGTTACAGTGAAAATGCACGTATGCACTTTGGGAATGCAGTAAATTCAAAAATGTGATTTCCATCAATTCTGAAAATGCACTCATTGACCCACACCCACCTTTTTGTTGGCCACGCCCACTTTCTCACATAAAAATACATGTATGGACTTCGGAAATGCTTTAGAGTGTCAAAAATTTTGATTTCCAGCAATTCTAAAAAAATGCACTCAATGACCCCTAGGTGACCTACTTGACCGTGGCCCATATTTTGAACCTCTATCGAGTGTCGACTCAATTGGTGTTGGACCCAGGTCTATGCATCATATCACGCCTGAGATATGAGTGTTACCCACTTTCAAAAATGTTGACCATGCCCACTTTTTTGTGTAAAAAATGCATGTATGAACTTTGGGAATGCATTAGGGGTCCAAAATGTGATTTCCTACAATTCTGAAAAAAAATGCACTCAATGACCCCTATGTGACCTTCACCCATAATTTGAACCTCCATCAAGTGTTGACTCATTTGGTGTTAGTTAGGTCCATTCATCATACCATGCTTGAGATATGAGCATGACCCACTTCCAAAAATTTGGCCACGCCCCTTTTTTAACGTAAAAATGCATGTATGAACATCAGGAATGCTTTAGGGGGCCAAAAAATGTAATTCCCAGCACTGCAGACGATATGAAAATTTATTATTTTAATATTTGCTTTTTCCAAAACAAAATATCGAAACCACGTCATGTGACCCCTCTTTGGAACGAGCTCAGCGATATGATATGGTTTTGTTGAAATGTTTTGAAATGTATAATTTTTTCAACTACTTAGTTTATAAATTACTGGGGTGTATGCCGCCGATTCGTTAGATAAAGAGTTAATGTCTGTAAAAACTGAATGTGCTGACAATGTGTACATTTTTGTGGTAATATAAATTAACCCTTTACCAAAATTTATTATTTTAAATATAATTTTTTTAAAATTTTTCAAAAATTTCAACGAAACCATATCAAGTGACCCCTCGCTGGAACGAGCTCGACGAGCTCGTTCCAACGAGGGGTCACATGATATGGTTTTGTTGGAAATTTTTGAAAAATAATATTTTTTTCAGCTGCTGAATTTGGATATTACGCGGGCGGATGCGGGCGATTCGTTGGGTAAAGGGTTAAATATTTACAGCATATTTCTGTCTTTATTGACAAGAAACATGTGACGAGGTTAATACTGCGTTACTAGTTTTCATATTAGGATTTTGTTTAATGCTTGATCGTGTGGGTGCTTTTACGTCATGACTACAGTTTCACCGTAATAGCTTTTACGTCATCAAACGTCATCAAAGGGGAAGTTACAAAGCTGATTGACGTGAAGTCCTCTTGAAGGGGGAAGGAGGGGCGGATTAGATGGCGGCGACATTTTTCGCTGACGTTCCAGCAATCCAGTTGTATGGATATCAGTGTACCACAAATTTGATCAAAGTTGGATTCAAATTTTTCAAAGCTTAAAGAGAAAAGATGCTTACCACCGATAAAGAAATAGATTCCTAGTAACCAGCTCTTGTCTCTGTAGAATGTGATTGACTGCGTTGTGCTCCATATTAAAAGATAGCCACCGGTAGACAACAACAACCCCACGACTGATGTCACTGTTGGTCCGAACTTGTCAAAGACAATGCCAGGAATAAATGCAACACCCTCACCGAAATTTGATAAAGACGCCAACATGGCAGCTGCAAATAAAAAAAATATCATTTATTTATTTATTTATTTATTTATTTATTTATTTATTTATTTATTTATTTATTGGTGTTTTCAATTGGGCCCGACAGTTTGAGATTCTCGGGGTCCTACCTGAGGTCTGCACATCCACAGACAGTGATAGAAATCTTTTAAAAACGATGGGAATTGGGAAAAAACTGAGGACAGCAAGTTAAGAAAATTGATTGACATTGAGTAGGAAGAGAAGTTAAAAACAAAAACGAACATAACTATTTTTGAAGTCTGTGTTAACAAGCTAGCCGCAATAATGTTTTGGTAAGATCTATAGACTCTATGGAAAAATAAAACAAATACAGGGAGAGTAATCGCTTGACTGGACTTGTTACGTGAAATAATTCATGAGGGGTGAGGGACGTTGTACAAACACGAGTGCGCGAATGCGCGCGAGTGTTTTACGAGTGTTTTGTAATTTTGTCCTTCATCTCGAATGAATTGTTTCGCGTGATCAGTCCAGTCAACAGATTACTCTCTTTATTACTTTTCATTATTAACGATAATTATATTATTTAACCCTTTACTTAACGTAACGACAAAACTGGCCAGCGCTATTCTCAAAAATTGCCAATTAATTTTCATTTTATTTTCATTTTTTTGTCTCTAAAACATAGGTTATGACCCCTCATTGGAACGAGCTCGTCGAGCTCGTTCCAATGAGGGGTCATAACCTATGTTTTTGAGACAAAACATGAAAATAATAGTTATTCAAGACTTTTTTTGCAAATGTCTTTTGCTTTTCATGTTTGGTAAAGGGTTAAAAAAACACCCCCCCCCAAAAAAAAACAATGAAGTCCCCATTACATCTACGACAAAGCGTCTTCGTTTACGTGCACGGATACATGACCCAGTTGTTGATTGCATAATTCAGTTGTGACGTTATCGTTTATAATCAAACCGGGAAATTCCAGAAAATCACACTTTGGAAAGTAATACAATCTTGTAATAAACCTTGTAAGTACAAAGGGCTAACTACCCATACTATACTACGATACACCCCACCCCCGTACGAGAAGCCCGGCACCTACTGACGTGAATAGCGTCATATCAGAATGTACAGGGGACAACAATAGCGGTCAACGTTTCTAAGACGTCACGTGCGCATAATGACGTCAATAGCAATGTCAGCCGTTTGGCAGTGAAAACTTTCAAGAAAACCAACCTTCACCATCAATTTTGCATCACATATGCACTCTCTACACCCATAACACTGTGTTTACATACATCACCATACTTACCATAGCACACTCTATATGCAGTACTTGTACCACTTGCCGGATCTAGCCGGATGGAGTCAAAGGTTTGCACAGAAAAAGGTTGCTCTCCAAAGCTCCGCTTCCTATAGAAATGTATTGCTACTTGCTCCCCTAAAGCTCCGGGTAATCAGGCACGATTCATTCGTGCTATACAACTTAGGCTCAAGTCTGGCTCTTATTTTTAAATGCCCAGATCGGTCCGTGGTGACTGGTTATTTTCGATATAATCAAAATTCTAAGCAACATAATAATTTGTCGCTTTTTCTGATATATAGCCGCATATATGAACAATGCTTCGCAATTTTGAACACGAACGTGAAAAATTATAACATATTTTAGACATTTGTCACCACGAAAATAACGTTTCACCTATTTTCAATCCAACTGTTTTCTTTACTTAACACTTTAACTCTTTTTAACACTGTTTGTTTACCAGGCGAATAGCCAAATGGTAGGATTGTGTCAAATTTCAAAAATAAGGTACGGTGTCTGACTTGAATTTTTATCCGGACTTAAAACTCACTACTAGTAACTTCTTTGTTTCAATTCTCTGTTATGGGAAACAATAAACGTTACGAATAATAAGTGTAAAGTGTATTGGAGAATGACCGAGCATTCATCCCTGCCTTTTTGTCGTAGTAAAAATCAACTTTCGATAAAATTACCTCCCAGGAAATTAGTAGATGAGCGCAAAAGGTCCAATTGAGAAGCAATTAATTGTTGAGGAAACACCTATGGCATCAGTAGGAAATAAATCAAGGTTTTGGTTCGTTGCGTTTGTACTCTTAATAAACGGAAATAAAAGACAGCTTTCGTTATTAAAAGTAACAAAAAGAAAGTTGTCTCCGTATGGCAAGCCAATTGAACAAATTATGGACTCAAATTTAAAAACTAGACATCCATATCAATAAAATATGTCAAAAATGCAACTGGCAGCTTCGTAATGTTGGAAGACTGAGACCTTATCTTAACCAGTCAGCACTTGAAAAACTTGTGCACTCCTTCATCACCTCACAACTAAACTTTTGTAATTCAGTGTTAGTGGCGCTTTCCCAGTGTCTGATTCAGAAGCTTCAAAAAGTTCAGAATACTGCTGCTAGGCTAATTTCTGGTACCAAACGCTCTGAACACATAACGCCTGTTTTAAGACAACTACATTGGCTTCCAGTTAAACAGAGAATTGATTTCAAAATATGCATCTTAGTATTCAAATGTATCCATATTCTGTCTCCAGTTTACCTGCAAGAGCTCCTCATTGTATATATGTTACAGTCAAACTGTGAAATTAGTCGTTTCGTGAAATGCCTAAAACTTTCAGTCATTTCATGAAATGCCTGTGGAGGTCAGTCATTTCGTGAAATTACTAAAATTTCTAGTCATTTCATGAAATGACTAGAATTTGTGTCTAGGCATTTCACGAAATGACTGATGCCTCTTTGATTCTATGCACTTCTGGTTTTGAGTGAAATAAGGGAAGAAATTACATATATTCAATGGCCACGTAAGTGTTTCTTCAAATTTGGAAAGAGATGGTAGTCACTTGGTGACTACCATCTCTTTCCAAATTTGAAGAAACACTTACGTGGTCAAAGATTTCAAGATGATGAGGAACTTACTGCTGCTGCGGAGGCTTGGTTACAGGAGCAAGATATGGACTTCGACGACTGGCAGACCAGGTAGAACAAGTGTATTGAATTACAAGGGGACTTTGTTGAAAAATAAATATGTTCTGTATCGATATTCCAGCTTTATTTAGGTTAGGCTCAAAACTTTTTGACATCCCCTCGTAAGTGATCACAGAATACAGAACTTCTTTAGATGATCTTGATAAACCTTATTTCATCTGTAGTTACTCATCACGAAACTTTAACTCAATATTATGAGACATGTTGACAGTAAACTAATTGAAATGAAGTATTACTGACTTGTGGTCGTACAGTGAACAATTCTTATGAAATTCTATGAAATAACTGGTATTTCACACTTTGACTGAACCTAGTAGTCATATGGTGTAAAAAATAATGAAATAACTGGTAATTTTGGCCATTTCACGCTTTGACTGAACATGGTAGTCAAATAGTGTAAAAAATATGGCAATAATTCAGACATTTCATGAAATGCCTAGGAAGTTTAGTCATTTCACGAAATAACTGACCCCCACAGGCATTTCGTGAAAGACTGAAAGTTTTAGGCATTTCACGAAATGACTAATTTCACAGTTTGACTGTAACATATACACCATCACGCAGTCTCAGATCTAAGAACCAAATTCAACTAGTTGTACCTTTTAGCAGATCTAATTTGGCTAATGATCGTGTGTTCTCCATCGTGGGTCCCAGATTGTGGAATTCCCTGCCAATTAGTATCAGAATTTCAGAAACTCTTGATGTCTTCAAAAGAAATCTTAAAACTTTCCTATTTACTGAAGTATTCTCCTGAACCTCTCTAAGAGGCAACCGAAACAGATGTGACTCTTTATTTCAGAGAAGTGTATTTTTTTTCTGCCAAGCGTTTTAGAGCACCATTTGTGGTTTTACGCTCTATAAAATTAATTATTTATTTATTATTATTATTATTATTATTATTATTATTATTATTATTACTATTATTAATTAGAATCAACTAGTTTATTTATAATCTACCATTAAGAATATCTATTAGTATCATACCTATCAACACTAAGTTAGCGTCCACGTTAGCTCTTTGTTAAGTGAATGTGTTATTACAGTAATTTGAAAGTTTTTATTCCTCTTAGAAACAATTAGCAAATCCCACATCCTAGACTTTTATATCAATGAAAAGGACAGTGCCTATATTATATGCTATGATGTGCACGTTGTTGATATAAAGAAGAGAAAAAAGTTACAGAACATCAAGCGATGGTGAAAACCCGTTTTCTTATTTTTGAATAGTCTTCAACAGAGAATAATAGTCAAACGTTCAAACTGGACCATATCATGTGACCCCCAATGGAACGAGCTCGACGAGCTCGTTCCATTGGGGGTCACATAATATGGTTTTGTTGAAATGTTTTGAAACATTATTTTTCAATTTACAAAGATCGGGGTGCCGTCGTAGGGTAATCCTGCTTGTTTTTCAAAGCTTTGAGAGCATTTTGACTGTTAATTAACAAAGATGTTTTGTTCAAATGAAATGATATGCACTGCTGGGGGCATGGTACAGTAATGTGCGTGAAGTGTTCGCATTTATAGAAAATATACTGTTTGGGAAACAAATGTTAAAAAGCGAACTTCTGTATTCTTATGCTATTCTACAAGAAAATACCTAGAGTTTGTGAAATGATGCGCATACTGATGATACAAATTCGATAACATTTCGAAATTTCTATTTTTATATGAAATTCCCAAACCCCTAAATTTAAATTTACTGACAGCTTTTTAAGAAATTAAGGGGAGCTAACTTTCCCGTATATCTCTACGACAATTGTTAGGCATGCTTGAGGCGAGTGACCGGGTATTCTTTTAAATAACGCACAGTTGTTAAAGCATTGAACGGGAGCGTGGTGGCTCATTGGTTAGAGCACTGGACTCTAACCAAACAGATCAACAGTTGCATCCTGGCAACCCCTGTCTGTCCGCATTGAGATATTCTGCACATCAATGGTGCACTTGCCTTCCACCAGTGGTGGCTCTACTTTGTTGGAAAATCGGACAGTTGCACGCCGATGCTAGGTAGTTCTTTCTGGATATTTTTGCTTCCTCCATCTGTAAAACTGTTTGACATAATATGAAAGTGTTGTTGAATAGTAATAAACAATTACCACCCAAACATTCAATCGAGATTCCATCCATGCTACTGCCTTCGATGAACTATGCAGAACAATAACTCGAGTTTATATTTTTAATTTTAATTTATTTTTAATTCTCCCCAAGTGATGTAATTATTTCATTTTTCCACTTTTAAATACGAATCTATCGTAAAGTGGGGTTTAAGTCACATAAAACACCCATGACTTATAATCTGTCCCGATTCGATTCGCGAGAACGAATTTTGATTCTCGTTAGTAGTATATATAAGGAAACACACCCTCCGAAAATACCACTGTCCTATTAGAGGGTTTGGAGTCACAAAGCGACGTGGTCTACCATAATATACCTCCAGTATACAAAATGGACGACGAAAACTTGTATCACCATAACAACAAGCGCTGCGCATGTGCTCTAACACCACATATCTCTATGGGAATGACGACACAACATGGCTACTCACGCGGACTACCACGACAACCAAACATGGTGTCATGTGACTATGACGTCAGATATGAGACCGGGGATGAGATCCGGGTGATAAGGGACGAGTCATCCCTGATATACTACTCTCGTGAACTGTTTCCGCGAAAATCAATTTTAGTTTTCATTTTTGAATAAGAGAGTACTGTTATACCCTTGTCCCCGTGAGTGTAACCAGTTTAGAATTTGAGAGCACTGCTGTACTCTTTGTCCCCGTGAGTGTAACCAGTTTAGAACTTGAGAGTATTGTTATACCCTTTGTCCCCGTGAGTGTAACCAGTTTAGAATTTGAGATTACTGTTATACACATTGTTCCCGTGAGTGTAACTAGTTTAGAATTTGAGATTACTGTTATACACATTGTTCCCGTGAGTGTAACCAGTTTAGAATTTGAGATTACTGTTATACACATTGTCCCCGTGAGTGTAACCAGTTTAGAATTTGAGATTACTGTTATACACTTTGTTCCCGTGAGTGTAACCAGTTTAGAATTTGAGATTACTGTTATACACTTTGTCCCCGTGAGTGTAACTAGTTTAGAATTTGAGATTACTGTTATACACTTTGTCCCCGTGAGTGTAACTAGTTTAGAATTTGAGATTACTGTTATACACTTTGTCCCCGTGAGTGTAACTAGTTTAGAATTTGAGATTACTGTTATACACATTGTTCCCGTGAGTGTAACCAGTTTAGAATTTGAGATTACTGTTATACACTTTGTCCCCGTGAGTGTAACTAGTTTAGAATTTGAGATTACTGTTATACACTTTGTCCCCGTGAGTGTAACCAGTTTAGAACTTGAGAGTATTGTTATACCCTTTGTCCCCGTGAGTGTAACCAGTTTAGAATTTGAGATTACTGTTATACACATTGTTCCCGTGAGTGTAACTAGTTTAGAATTTGAGATTACTGTTATACACATTGTTCCCGTGAGTGTAACCAGTTTAGAATTTGAGATTACTGTTATACACATTGTTCCCGTGAGTGTAACTAGTTTAGAATTTGAGAGTACTGTTATACCCTCGTCCCCGTGAGTGTAACCAGTTTAGAATTTGAGATTACTGTTATACACATTGTTCCCGTGAGTGTAACCAGTTGAGATTTTGAGAGTACTGTTATACACATTGTTCCCGTGAGTGTAACCAATTTAGAATTTGAGATTACTGTTATACACATTGTTCCCGTGAGTGTAACCAGTTTAGAATTTGAGATCACTGTTATACACATTGTCCCCGTGAGTGTAACCAGTTTAGAATTTGATATTACTGCTCTACACTTTGTCCCCGTGAGTGTAACCAGTTTAGAATTTGAGAGTACTGTTATACCCTCGTCCCCGTGAGAGTAACCAGTTTAGAATATGAGATCACTGTTATACACTTTGTCCCCGTGAGTGTAACCAGTTTAGAATTTGAGATTACTGTTATACACATTGTTCCCGTGAGTGCAACCAGTTTAGAATTTGAGAGTACTGTTATACACATTGTTCCTGTGAGTGTAACCAGTTTAGAATTTGAGAGTACTGTTATACACTTTGTCCCCGTGAGTGTAACCAGTTTAGAATTTGAGATTACTGTTATACACATTGTTCCCGTGAGTGCAACCAGTTTAGAATTTGAGATTACTGTTATACACATTGTTCCCGTGAGTGCAACCAGTTTAGAATTTGAGAGTACTGTTATACACATTGTTCCTGTGAGTGTAACCAGTTTAGAATTTGAGAGTACTGTTATACACTTTGTCCCCGTGAGTGTAACCAGTTTAGAATTTGAGATTACTGTTATACACATTGTTCCCGTGAGTGCAACCAGTTTAGAATTTGAGATTACTGTTATACACATTGTTCCCGTGAGTGCAACCAGTTTAGAATTTGAGAGTACTGTTATACACATTGTTCCTGTGAGTGTAACCAGTTTAGAATTTGAGAGTACTGTTATACACTTTGTCCCCGTGAGTGTAACCAGTTTAGAATTTGAGATTACTGTTATACACATTGTTCCCGTGAGTGTAACCAGTTTAGAATTTAACATTAATGTTTTCCACTTTGTCCCCGTGAGTGTAACCAGTTTAGAATTTGAGATTACTGTTATACACATTGTTCCCGTGAGTGTAACCAGTTTAGAATTTGAGAGTACAGTTACACCCTCGTCCCCGTGAGTGTAACCAGTTTAGAATTTGAGATTACTGTTATACACGTTGTTCCCGTGAGTGTAACCAGTTTTGAGTTTGAGATTACTGTTATGCCCTCGTCACCGTGAGTGTAACCAGTTTAGAATTTGAAAGTACAGTTATACACTTTGTCCCCGTGAGTGTAACCAGTTTAGAATTTGAGAGTACTGTTATACCCTCGTCACCGTGAGTGTAACCAGTTTAGAATTTGAGATTACTGTTATACACATTGTTCCCGTGAGTGTAACCAGTTTAGAATTTGAGATTACTGTTATACACTTTGTCCCCGTGAGTGTAACCAGTTTAGAATTTGAGATTACTGTTATACCCTCGTCACCGTGAGTGTAACAAGTTTAGAATTTGCGATTAATGTTATACCCTCGTCACCGTGAGTGTAACCAGTTTAGAATTTGAGATTACTGTTATACACTTTGTCCCCGTGAGTGTAACCAGTTTAGAATTTGAGATTACTGTTATGCCATCGTCACCGTGAGTGTAACCAGTTTAGAATTTGAGAGTACTGTTATACACTTTGTCCCCGTGAGTGTAACCAGTTTAGAATTTGAGATTACTGTTATACCCTCGTCACCGTGAGGGTAACAAGTTTAGAATTTGCGATTAATGTTATACCCTCGTCACCGTGAGTGTAACCAGTTTAGAATTTGTTATTACTGTTATACACTTTGTCCCCGTGAGTGTAACTAGTTTAGAATTTGAGATTACTGTTATACCCTTGTCCTACTCTCGCGTTGTGTCCTTGGGCAAGGCACTTCACCCCGATTGTCCGTGATTGAAACCGTGTACTAAGGCGTACTGCACGCCGACGGTGTGGATGTCTAGTGAGAAAAAAATATAAATAAATAAAAATAATATAAATACTTACGGGGCCTTTGACACCCACTCAAGTTTGTCGGAAATTCGATGGTCTCAACTCACTAACGGTACAGAAGCAACCAACACAATTGGTAACGGCTAAAATGATTTTACTAAATCCTATACCCAGTGCAGACGGTATCAATATTTATTATTTTAAGTATTTTTAAAAAATATTTTTCAAAAAATTCCATCAAGACCATATCATGAGAACCCTCATTGGAACGACCTCGTTCCATTGGGGGTCACATGATATGGTTTTGTTGAAATGTTTTGAAACATTATTTTTCAACTGCTGAATTTAATGCGGGTGGATATGAACGTTTCGTTAGTTAAGGGCTTAAAATTGTACCGTATTATGAAATACATCGGGGTGCCGTCGTAGGGTAATCCTGCTTGTTTTTCAAAGCTTTGAGAGCATTTTGACTGTTAATTAACAAAGATGTTTTGTTCAAATGAAATGATATGCACTGCTGGGGGCATGGTACAGCAGTGCGCGTGGGGTGTTCGCATTTATAGAAAACATACTTAAGGAGCACGGCGATGATATTTACACTGTATGTAGGCATCAATCGGCAAAAATCTAAATAGAAGAGATAATAATTATATATTTATTGGGGTTTAACGTCACTTTCGACAGCCAGGGTCGCCTCGTGTCCTTACAGTTGTACGGGCAGAGGAAGCCGAAGAACCCGGAGAGAACTGTCAGGCTCTCCAACATGCTAACTCCCCACAAGCAGGGTTAGTATTGGTTGAAGACAGTTGCACCATCGACATGAAGCACGCCTTAGTACACAATGCCACCGTGCCCCCACTTAGGCAATGGGGGTGAAGTGAAACGATAATAAGCTTTTAACATATTGAGCGACAGGCCTCTAAATTGCACCCAAATAGCGGCACCATATGCTACTCCCAAATTATCTGGTACTGCTAGAAGCCACTAGCAGGGCTTAAAAAATGATGACACCAGAGAAAAAGCCAACATTTTCCATGGTTTTGTTTCATTTTCAGTCAAACACAAATATTATTTTGTTTATATAAAGTTTGTTTTATTGCAAAGTACTGGAGATTGCCTGTATGCACTCTACAATAATTTGTATTAAAACAAATTTTCAATAACAAATTTACACCACCAAAAATAACCTAGCCCTCAACCAGTTAAGCAACTCTGCCCAAATTATGCGATTATAGCGTGCTTTCTTTTCAAAAATTTTTGCAGTGTCTCGGCCATATAATTATGTTTGATAGAGTTTCATCGAGGCAAGCAACAAAAATTGTTGCAGTGTCTCAGCCAAATAATTATGTTTGGTAGAGTTTCCTCGAGGCGAGCAACATTGATGAGAGGCATGTCTGTGACTCATGTGCAGCATATGGATAAGGTCTCCATTGAAACGGAATCTGCGTCGACCGTGTCGTGCAAGATTACTTTTCACTGGTAAACTCTGTATGAGCTTTAACTCAAAACATGGGATCTAATATATTCATAATTCTGGCGTTTTCAATTAAACCTCGGGCGTAATTTACATATTAGGATTTTGGCTTGATCCGGGAACTTTCTCGTGAAAACTCCAGCTTGAGAAAGATAAATAATAATTGCGGTGAAGACCGATAAAAGGGACTTTGACCATGTTCACCAATGTTACTACCTGTGAAAAGCCCTATGTTAAATTTTAGCTTTTAAGTCCACTGCCGATGTAAAGCTTCTATTGCAGTTAAAACGTTTTCAATGGAAATTCTATTACAAACATTTACACCAAAAGTTGGAACTGCGTCCAACCTGACCTTTGACATGACCCAATTTGTCGACTTCGATACATTCACACTTCGCCGTATTTAATCACACATGCGACATTTTGCGGCACTATCAACTACGTGCAATGACATTGTAAGTTTAAAATATCTACACAAAATATTTTAAATTAAATTTTCAAGAATTGTTAATAATAATTTGACTGAAGAATCAAGGTAGATTCAATCAACGTTGATGATGTGTCTAGCTACCAATCAAGCATTCATGCGCAGCCGGATATACTACCCAGCGACACAGTTGTAAAAAAAAAACAATCCATGTGTTTGCGATAGGAAGTGTGTTTTTTCTCCATTTTAAGTGACAAAGTCGATTATTTATTAAGAGCATGGTAATTTATTAAGGCCGGTAATCGGATTTAAACTGTAGAATAACAGCCTCGTGGTTAAAACCTTTATCCTACTCGTGGTTTAAATCTGATTACCGACACTAGTACCTCTTTATTCTATGTGTAAACTGTGATTCTGGGGGTTAAGGGAACCTGAAAGGAATGTGAAACAAACACAGTATATACCGCCACTTTTCTCTCCTACATGGCTATAATATGATGGATGCGCATTTGTCGTCGAGCCCAAATTAGACTAATCTAGATGTATGGTGAGGGAAGTGCTCATGTAGTTGGTGCAGCGGAGAGGCGGTGAATCTATATAAGTTAAACTGGAAAGTATTGTGCTTCGAGGTAGCTATATAACGCACGTTGCCAATGTGAGTTGCACACCGCCAGGCGGGTCGCAGTAAAAAAAGACCCCAAGTAGAAAAAGGGACCGCAAAAGACCGCAGGCAAAGTATAGGGGTTAGATTCCCCAAATGAACATTGTCTGATTATTTGGGATGTACCCAACATATATCCGAAGTTTGGTTCCGATCTTTTAATGTTAACCCCTGGGATTTCACTTTTAATGTATAGAGCGATGTCCGATTTGTGGTCTCACTTTCCCGCAACTAGGGACAAAGAGACCGCAAGTAAACTACTGGTTTGAAAAACATCAAATAAACGCTGTCTGATGTGTCAGAGTATATTCAACACATATCCAAAGTTTGGTACCAATATTTTAATTTTAACTCACAAAATTTAGCTTTTAATGTATAGCAAGACTAAGGACTTGCGGTCTGAATTATCGCTGAGGAGATATTTAGGTATATATTATAAATTAACGTGACTTTTCTTTTATCTGATTGGTTGACCTGTGCTACGTTATTACTGATAATTTATCTTCTATCGAGGATTCTAAAAATAGCCGTGTACTATTCCTTTGCATAAAATACTTTCTAAAAAAATATTCTCGAACATTTAACTGACGGAATTCGACGCTCCCACTCAAGGGATTGTTTCGTGAATTCTATTTCGTTATTTCAATATTCAGGAATGAAAATGTTTGCCTTGAGCAAGGTCCTTGATAAAAGGAAGTGTTCCTAGGATTTAGGACCCTGCGAAGCTTCGAGATCCGATTCAAATCGAATCTTTGATGGGATGTGACTCGAATCGAATCCGTTATTACGGATTCGACTTTTCGAATCCTTCCAATTAGTTTCAACATACTCATCGAGGGGAAATTGTAACATCATTGTTCCGGTGTATTTCACCCGCGAAGTCGGCAAATCGCCATTGCAACGTGTATCATCTGGTTAAAGGCTAGATTAGTTTTGGTGATATGAATTTGTTATTCAAAACCGGTTTTATTAGAAATTATTGGAGAGTGCCTAAAGGTGCCCTCCAGTAATTTGTAATAAAACAACTTTATATAAATAAAACATTATTTGCGTTTGACTGCATACGGCCTGTTTCAAGTCGAGGGCCGTAAAAGCAACAGAGATATTCCCCATTAACAGGCGAAGGAGGGTGTGTTTATCGGAACTATTCGGTTGTGCTGATGTCCGATGAAATATCAACGGACAATGCTGAATACCTCTTAATCAGCTCTGCCTCTGAACCCGAGGTTATGTTATAGTACAGATCTTCCTCCTTAACCTCGCAATTAAAAATTTTATATATCCGTTTCGTCTTGGATTCTTCCCATTCGCCTAGGATACAGTTAAAACTAGAAGTCCTGTCATGAAATGCGCACAAATTGCACGTTGATATGCGCGTTAATGTACGCATTATGGTCCCAGTAAAGCTATCAAATTCTGTACATATGGCCTGTGCATAATCAATGTTTCAGCCAATGGACCTCCGGGTAACCCGGAGGTCCATTGGCAGAAACATTGCATGTGTTTGCTGTGAGTAACCAGGAGAATCTGTCGTGCTTTGGATGCCATTCGATATGGCAATTGTGCACAATTCCAACGCGCAATTAAGCCTAGATAAGCGCACTATTCGTGACAGGACTTCTAGTTTTAACTGTAGAGCAAAATACTGAAAAACTTCGATGGCTGCAATATCTGTTCGTTTCTTCATCGATCGATACAATTAGATCTATTCGCATTCGATTCGAGCCAAAAATGAGGATTCGCAGTGTCGTAATAGGAATGGAATCCAGACCCGATGGGAAGCAGGATCTTTCCTAGGTTTATTCGATATACTATAATAATTATGCACTGCTTAGTGTTGAGAACGCGCCTCCAAGCATTGGATTACCTACTAAAATTCTGAGGATCATACCGTCATTTCTAACTGACCGAAAAATCAATGTGAGGGTTTACCGCAAGGTGTCAGAGGAAGTAATACTCGAAACGAGAACACCACAGGGCTCCGCGATCGAATATATATGCAAATGACATAGAAAATGTAGGGAAAACCTGTGTTGAACTATCGCAGTTCTAAGACGATAAAGGCATATTGACGGCCATTAAGTCCCGAAACATAATTAAAAATCGCCTGCAGGATATCTTCAGAGGTGGTGCGCCCTATGGCGCATCAAGTTGAATGCCGCCAAAACTCTTTAAGAAGCAAAGAAAAAAATAGTCCCCAGAATTGAGCTTCAGTTACACGATCACAAATTAGAAGCTAGCAACGAAGCCAAATTGTTGGGATTCATACTGGATAGCAACCTCAGTCTAAACAGTCACGTACATTCCATTACGGTTAGAACTACAAAACGTATCAATTTTCTGAAGATGATCCGAGGTAAAAATTGGGGTGCAAACAAAGACGTGCTGCTCAAGCTTTACAAATCATTTATACGCCCGGTACTTGAATATGGTGCCATAATAACAACTGACCTGGGCAAAACCAACATTCAAAAGCTGCAGAGGGTTCAAAACCATGCCCTGCTCGTGGCACCATGCAAGCCCATCTGGACACCGATAAAGGAACCCCATGAGCTAGTAAAAATAGAAACTAGTGAAACGCGATTAAAAGACCCACAAAACAAAACGCTTAACAGATTCCAAGATTGCGAATTAATGGTATAGCTGAACGAGCACCGAATCCTTACGGAAAAACAAAATAAGTCACAGAAAATTAAAATTATACAATAAAATGCGTGGAGTCAGTAAGGATTGCCTCGCTACGCATTTAGAAGTTTAGGATTGAGTCTGCGAGGACTACCTCGCAACTCTGCGTGTGGGGAGCGGGCTATGAAAAAAACCATCACTAGCCCCATCAATAGCATCAAACACGCAACAGACACAAAAAACAATAGCGGATTTCTGTCTCTCTCTACCTCTAACTTTTCTGACTGAATACTCTAAAAAATTCTTGAACCAGATGAAGCGCAGAAGGAACTGGAACAAGCTTTTTGTTAACATACACATGGAAACCAAACACCAAGCAAGGATTGAAATAAGCTTGCCTGGTTGGGACCAGTGCACATTTTAAATAAACATATGAATAAAGATATATGATCCCCTTTAAGGGTTTTTGTGTGTATGTCTGGAATCTTTTATTATTTTTCCCCCCATCGCTCCGTCATCTGTTCGCCCTGAAGGCAGAGCAGATGACCAAGGCCCAGCATCCACTCTCCCTTATAGGCTAATGGATGACTCCCAGCTTTCAAAGACACATAGTGGTGATTTCTTCTTTTTTATAACCCTTATGGAGAATATGATGGGGCTGCTTCCAAACCAGCGACTGTTTGGGTTTCTTTTTCTTTTTTCTAACACAAATAAATATGACCACGTTTCTAAATAAATACAGAGCAGAATTCTTGTAGTTATTCACAATTCCGAATCAACTTCCAGTTCGAGGTTCTCGGGAGTCGCACACTCAAACCAAATAAGATTATTTGCCCTGAACTCTCGTGGATTCAACAGCAAATAAAGTTATTCGGGTGGAAAGGGAGTTCAAATCCCACATCATCAGTGTGCGCTTTCGGCTCTCTGAAACTTTTCATTTCATCCAGGAGTGACGTCATAACTATGTGACAATTGCTGGTCTCCGAGTTTCTACTGGACACACAAGTAGAAATATTAATATATGACCTCCCACTGAAGAAAATCGTCTTGTTAATAGTTAATGCGGTCAGTTAGGCAACTTTGAATTTCTTTAGTATTTTTTTCTTTCTTGCATCTTCCTTTATTCGACTTCGCCCAACACCATTCGTAAATGTTGGGACATCGCCCAAAAATCCATTCATGACACGAAAATATCGTCCAACGTCTTTCAGCATTTTACTGCACATGGGGTTTGCAACATGTTACAGTCATATAGAATATACCCATAGTAGCTTGGTGTACCAAATGTTCACCTCGAGTGGTGAAGAGGTGTTAACCGCGAGCCTTCGGCGCGCGGTTAACACCACTTCACCACGAGTGGTGAACATTTGGTACACCAAGATACTTTGGGTATATTTTATTCCTTGATCGTCAGATTATTAAGAGCTATTATTTTTTTCTCGATTTTACTGAACAGCAGATGTACATACGTGTGAATCTGTTTTTTATTTACCTGAGCATCGACGGGCGGTCCTTCCGCTACCAATTGCATCGGCGAAACGAAATGGAAAAAGAAACTGAGCCGTTTTGGTTTTAATAACATAATAACATACTATTTCGAATTTTGGATGCTTTATTAACATGAGGCATCACATGTTTGTTAATTTTTGATAACTTATGAGGTAAACTCATTTAAAAACGTAATAAATAATTGCCGCTTTCATTTCACTCTTCGCGAGGCGACGAGCGATAAATTTAGAAAAGTTTGCCTTCCGTCGAGATCACCAAAGGTCAGCTTGGATGTAATTCCACTGTATGTGTAACTTTTAACTATTGAAATCCCATTGCTGGTTTGGCCACCACGGTTGGTGTGTAAAGTTAAAATTTTTGCCAAGGGCTTTTTTATATGCAGTAGAATAGGTAATCATGGTATAAAACATATCACACCGGGATAGCTGAGTGTATTCAACTTTACCCGAGAATGTACTAGACACATCCAGTGGACCATAGGTGACAATATTGATAATTGCGATAGATTTAGCATGCTCTGTGGTGATTTCCGTAAAAGACAATTGGAGTCTACAACCTACACAGTAGTCTATTCCAATTTAAACCATGGTTACCTATTCTACTATATATAAAAGGCCATGACATAAATTTTAGCTTTATACACCAAATGTAGCGAACACGCCAGCAATGGGATTTCAATAGTAAAAATTTACATCCACAGTGGAACTACATCCAAGTTGACATTTGGTGACGGCGACCGGAATCTTAACTTGTCTGAAGTTATCGCACGTCGCCTCGCCTCGCCTCGCGGAGAGTGAAATGAAAGTGACAATTATTTAAAACGTTTTTAAACGAGTTTACCCCATAAAACACCACAAACTAACAAACATACATTGTCTCATGTTAATAAAGCATCCATAACTCGACATAGTGTTATTAAAATATAAAAGGCCCTGTTTTTTTTTCTATTTCGTTTCGGTGATAAAATTGACATCGGAAGTATCGCCCACCGATACTCATGTGAAAAAAAACCCCCAAATTCACACGTTTGTTCGGCTGCTGCTCAGTAAAAGCGAGAAAAAATAATAGCGACTCTTAATAATCTGAAGATCATGGTATAAATAAAATATACCCAAAGTAGCTTGCTGTACCAAATGTTCACCACTCGTGGTGAACATTTGGTACACTAAGCTGCTATGGGCATATTCTATACTTTAAACGCAATGTCCAATCGCGAAAAGTGAAACTGAATCTATACTCAGTCGATTCATGTACCTGTCGTGCAAGTGATTTTCGATTATTCAACCCCAAAATCAAGCTAATAACACAGCAACTAATACATATCAGGGTTCAAACATTAATCCAATCCATTCAACCTAGACACTTACAGACATGGCGTAGTTAGGATTTCCTATTGAGGGGGCCATAATATTTTTGGTAGTGCCAGGTCGATATATGCCTCAAGCATATCCGAAGGCCGTAGGCCTGAGATGGGGACGGGATGGTATGGCCCTCCCATTGGTGGGTGTTTGGAAAGGGAGGCTTCCCCGAAACCCACAATAAGAGAGCCATACCCACCCCACCATAGACCTACGATATCCCCCTCCCATTGGTAGGGTTTCAGGGGAATTTTGAAAATTTAATGCCCAGAGAGTGAATCCCGTGCCCTTTGGTACTTTAATGGTGCTATTTTGAGTGGGCACTGTTATGTTTAGGGGGCATGACCCAATAGCTCCTCCCGGTTACGTCATTGTTTACATAATTTATTACTTTTGAGGTGGTGACTACACACCCTGGTATTTATATCTTCCTTTCAAAGTGCAGCATTTGTCCTCAAAATGGAAGAAGTACATTAGATCTTAAGCTCCGGATTGAAGAAGAAGAATACCTGGGTGATTCAGGAAGATTTACTTGGAACTGTTGTGTCGTGTTAAACGCATGTTTAGTAAAGACCTAGGTTAGATACCTAGAATGAAGCACTTTTGTCTTTGTTTTAGGCACAGAAGACTGTAATATTAAACCAACCACGCGACGTCAGCATCCCTGACATTTCTCGCCAGGAAAATCGACTAGCGATAAAGTTATCTCCCATGAATTTATTACACTGACGAGGAAGGTCCAATTAAGAAGCATGTAATCGTGAAAAACAAAAAACAAAAAACAGAAAACAGCTATGACATCAGTTAAAAATAAAGTGAAGCTCCCTTTTGTTATAACAGACAGATCTCGGACATGTATGTTGGTATCGTTTATCAAAAGTTACAAACGGAAACTTGACTTTTTCATGGCAAGCTAATTAGAAGAAAGTAAGTAACGTTCACTTTGGCTCTTTGTTTTGCGAATGTGTTTTCAGGGCCGCCGAGTTCGTGGACGGGCGTCGAAGTAATGTGTTGAACGGGTATCACGGTCTGCGAGCACTGAAGACATAAATTGGTAAGCAAGGGGGGAGGGTGGAGATTGGAATCTGTGAATCCTCCCCAGAACATTTAAAAAAAAAAATTAGTACTTGGAGCAGCATTCTACTGTATTTTCTTGACAATATCTACCCAATTATTTCCTTACAGTTTGAGATAATTTATTACCTGTATTTATGTGTGTATGGTGCATGCTTTCTCCAAAGATAATTGTGACCACCACGATGCAGGAAGGACCGATGAGAAACCAACAAACTGGAAGAAGTGTTTTTTTTATATGAATTATCTCAATGGAACCTGGTCAGTAATGCAACTACGTACTCTTGCCACCTCCACCAGCGTCGCAGGTCCGGACCAAAAACCTTCCGACAGTAATGCCACTACGTTCTCTTGCCACCTACACCAGCGTCGCAGGTCCGGACCAAAAACCTTCCAACAGTAATGCAACTACGTACTCTTGCCACCTCCACCAGCGTCGCTGGCCCGGACCAAAAAACCTTCCAACAAGTCTCAGCTCAGTCGAATAGATGGGTCAACCTACCTTTTTTCGAAACACCGAAAGTCCAGGACCCCTAACGGGACATTTCCCCCCTTACCCCGTCCACTTGGCGCTAGCGTGTGTTTTTACAGTAATTTTCAAGTTTTTATTCTTCGGAGGAAAAAAAACGCAAATCTCATTTGTTAGAATTTTATATTAACCCTTTTCCCAACGTAAACGGAAAAAACCGGCTAGCGCTATTCACAAAAATCACCATTCCATTTTCGTTATTTTTTTCATTTTTTGACTCAAAACCAGAGCTTATGACCCCTCATTGGAACGAGCTCGTTGAGCTCGTTCCAATGAAGGGCCATAAGGTATGGTTTTGACACAAAAAGTCTACAAACTAGTTATTTAAGAATTTTATTTGCAAGTGTCGTCTGCTTTTCGTGTTAGGTAAAGGGTTAAAGGAAAAGATGATATCTGTACTGCCTGTAAAGACGCGCACATTGTTGATTTATTTATTTATTGATGTTTAAGGTCATATACTTATGCACAATGGCTAATCATGACCGTGACAGTTTTACGCCTGGAGGAAGCCGGAGTACCCGGAGAGAACCACCGAGCAACGACGAGCAGCTGCCAGCTCCCCAACATCGTAACTCCGCACAGCAGCACAGGCAGGGTTAGATTGGTTGAAGACATGCGTACCATCGACGTGCAGTACGCCTTAGTACACGGCGTCATCGTGCCCCCACGCGGGCAATGGAGATGAAGTATCTTGCCCAAGGACACAACGCGGTTGCCGCAGGTGGGATTCGAACCGAGGACCTCTCGGCTTGCAGCCTGCACCTCTACCTACCGAGCCACCGCGCTCCCCGCACATTGTTGATAAAATGAACAGAAAAAAAGATGCTGAAAGCGCCGTTTTCTTATTTTTAAATGGGTTTAAACAGAGAATAATAGTCAAATATTCAAGTTGATTGGAGAATCGCCACGATATAGCCTTAGATGCTGATGTGGCATAAAACACCAAGAAATAGATAAACACTGAATGGGGAAAAATTGTAAAAGCCAACTTTTGTACAAATGACTTGTATATATAATCTAATGTTATTTTTCTCTTTTCTCTATTCAGTTCGGCTTGGTGTTTATAACCTCTGTGTTCATCGGCGTCATTTGTATATTTTGTCCGAAAAACTATATTTATGAAGTCAGTCATGGGAATTAACACAGCATCTTATCATCGATCGATAGGCATTTTGCAATGTAGGCTAATTTGGAAGACGAAACGCGCTAATAGCGACAATTCGACAAAGCTCAAACAAATCCTAGTGTAATTCTTCTTCTCTGATATACTGCTATCACACCAAAGGTAGATCTCAATTCGATCATACTTCGACTGAGATAGAGTTTCAGATCGAGTTTGATCGAGTTAGAACGTGTTATGATCGCCATGGTCGTGTTTAGGTCTTTCTCATCGAGAATATCGAGCCCAGCCATCTCGATCATTTAGGGTTGCAGTGATATGATCGTGTTTGCTCAGGTCGATCAACTGATTGAAGTCAGCACGTGTTGAGAACGTTTTTAGATCGACTTAAACGAGTTAACCCTTTACCCAACGTAACGGTCAAAACCGGCCAGCGCTATTCTCAAAAATCGCCAATTAATTTTCAAAATATTTTCATTTTTTGTCTCAAAAACATAGGTTATGACCCCTCGTTGGAACGAGCTCGTCGAGCTCGTTCCAACGAGGGATCATAACCTATGTTTTTGAGACAAAAAATGAAAAAAAATAGTTATTCAATAATTTTTTTTGCAAGTGTCGTCTGCTTTTCATGTTAGGTAAAGGGTTAAAATCGAGTAAGAATTGAAGAGATCGAGGTAAAATCGAGTTAAAATCTACTTGATCGAGTCAACATCTATTGAGGTTTGGGGCCTTGTCCAACTCAACAGCAAGTCGATCTACTCGATCTTAACTCAATCCGTTTTCAAGTGGAAATATAATAATGATCCCTGATGATCCTTGGAAAATTAACATTATATATAGATCGAGTCGCGGACGTCGTAGAAAACCACTTGGTCGAGCGGGCGTCGAGTAAGCATCGAGTCGCGATCTGATTGGACGAGTTATGGTCGAGTTGGCATCTGGTTGCGCGAGTTGCGCCCGAGTCGTTGTCTGATTGGTCGAGTTACTATCCACGTATAATCGAGTTCTGATCGAGTCAAAAACGAAGTGACAATGTTATGATCGGTTTGCTATCGTCTTAATCGAACTAAGATCTACCTATCACATAAAATTTGAAGAAAATCAAACAATTTGACAGCTTAATCGTAATCTAATCGAGTTGAAAGTTTTTTTTTATTATCGGGTACATCGACCTGGTCGTTATTTTATCGATTCTCGGTGATAGCAGCAAAAGGTCTTGTTTTGTTCATGACACTTCTGATCACACTCAACGGTGATATTGAATCCAACCCCGGCCCACTAAATGATTCCAACGAAAAGAAGACAAGTTCTTGTATATCAGTTTTAAACTACAATATTCGCCCGTCATCGATGAAATAAATGATTATGATATTATCTGCTTTACTGAAACACATCTTGATAAAAATGTTTGTTACTAATGACATACTAATACTAATGCCCAATCTTTCACCAGCAACTGTCCACAATTGTAATCAATTTGGAGGGGGCATCGCAGTGTATTTTGCCGACAACAAATCGTCGTCTGAGTTCCAATGTGTTCTATGTGCCTACTAGCACACAGAACACATTTTAACTCCGGGGACGATATGTTACGAAAAAATAGAGGATTTCTCATTTGACGATGAAAAGCTTTTGATTTGAGGTAGGAAACCACAGTGAATTCATCCTTTGTGATCCACCTTGGAAGAAAAATTAGGCTAAGCTAAGTCAAGAAATCCATCGGTTATCCTCGTAGGTGACCTCAACTGCGACCTGTTGAAGTCTAAAGGCAAACTACAAACTCTTATGAGTAGTTTGAATATGATAAATAATATCACTGAAGCAACACGAATAACCCCCACATGCAGTTCTCTGATAGATTCTATAATTGTGAGTAACTCGGTTAGAGTACTGAACTCGGGAACTCGATCTTGGACTGTCTGATCATCGAGCCCCGTATGCCTATACGTCCCACATAAGATTGAACCCTCCACCTACAAAAAGAACGGTCTGGAATTTTAAAAATGCTGATTTGTCAACAATGATCCGAATTCTGAGTGAAACAGACTGGGAGAATCGTATATGCTCCACGCATGATATTGATGAATCGGTCCATAACTTTACTATACGATTTCTTGAGATCGCTAAAGGATGCGCTCCTTCATATAATGTTACCATCAAAAATACCGACAAGGCATGGTTTGATAATAACATCCGGAGGGAGATTCGCAATAGAGACAGACTTCGAAAACACGCCAGTCCCCATCTGCATTTTTTAATGGCAAATAAAAATATGTTTAGTTTATGGTAGACCGCGTGAGCGGCCATCTTATGGCTTTATCCCCTTTGTGTCATACGTGGTTTCAATGCGCATGCACAGCGCATGTTGTTCGGGTGTTACGTGTTTCCGTCGTCCACTTTGTATACTGGAGGTCGCCATCTTGGTTTCTATGGCAGCCCGTAGATGCTATGAACATGGAAGGCTTCTTAACTTTAGAAAGGGCTATATTCGGAGGGTGTGTTCGATTGAATAGGAGTAAATCTAATTACCACAAACAACCCGAAATTCCTCCAAAACATCCAAAAACTACCGAAACGGACTTTATTTCGTTCGGATTTCCCCATTTTGGGCTTATAAAAGTAGTACGGCGAGTTATAAGGCGCGTTCCTTTGTATAAGAGTAGCACGGCGAGCTATAAGGCGCATTCCTTTGTATAAGGGCAATTTTGTTGGTTCCAATACTTACTATTTATCTTGATTAACCCTTTGAATACTGGTGGCATCTTCCATGCCAGTTAAACGGAAGAGTGTATATCCGTTATTTGGGGGTAGAGAAATCAGGCTGCACGTTGAAAATATTAATTGTTCTACCACACACATTCACTTAGTAGCCACCCTACTTAATGAAATTATGACGTATCGTTTTGCTGGACCAGAAAAGTGGTCTCTCGTGTTGAAAGAGTTAAATATACTTTTACTTTTCATTCAACAGTACAAATCGAAATTGGAGCACAAGTGCTTAACACTTAGAGAACCTCTGCTCCCGTACATTGATTGATCGTGTACAGTTTACAATGCGGCAGAACGAATAATATCACAAATATAGTTAAATAAAATTAAGCATAATCAGAATATGAAATAAAATAATGAAAGCTGAACAGAAAATCATAAACTACAACAGCAGATCCAATAATGATGACTCCTAACCACCGCATTCCATAGAATTTCAGCCTTAATGTGAACGAAATTCATAACAGTTAATATCTACATGTCTACCAATTTCCAAATTTCCAGTACCCGAAACCCCACAGCCGCCCATCGTCGTATTTACGGTAATTCAACAGTGGGGCGGAGACTGGGGGAAGCGCCACGTGGACAGTCCCATAACAATCCTGGGCTGCGTGTCCTGCTGTGAGAGTGCACCCATGGCAAAAGTTGACCCGTTAGTGTATCTGTTAGCACATAATTTAGTTATTGGCGCATCTAACTGCAAGACTCAAATCTGCGTGAGTCGCGAATAAATGTATGAGGAGTTAAAAAATAGATGTATTACTGCTGTCGGATAATGTCTACTTAATGTACTATAATGTACTATTTATCAATTTGGATTCCTTCGGTATCCTGGATTTCTATCTGTTTTCCCCTGGAATCCTCCTTTTTGAAATAATAGGCGCGTCTAACCTCTTGTTCTCATCCAAGGAATAGTGGATGGACCACCTGGAACAGATTTAGCGTATTGAGTACTATTGTTAGCAACATGTCCCGTGGCATCCCACTTCAGCACCCCTCAATAACCAACGACTCACCTTCGGCTCCCCTTTTTGATGATATGAGGCCATGAAGGTCACGAGGAAATCTCTCAGTTTGGTATAATCTTACTGCCATTTTATCCCCATCTTGGTATCTAACGGCCATGTCTCGTGGCGCCTCACTTCCAGCACCCCTAAATAAAAAACCACTGGCCTTCGGCACGCCTTTTGTATGAGGACACGAGGGTTATAATCTGCCATTCTCCTTATCCTCATCTAGATCTCTAACGACCACCTTTTTCGTGGCACTCCATTTCCAGCATTCCTAGGTAATAAACTACTGGCATTCGGCACCCAATGGGCATGGGAAAATTCCTCAATGAGGTTTACTCTAGCGTTCCTCTTATCCTCATGTAGGTATCTAACGGCACGTCTCGTGGCATTCCACCTGTAGCACCCCTAAATAACACACGCCAGGCCTGCGGCATCCATCTTCTATCATATGAGGTCATGAGGGCCGAGAGGAAATCCCTAAATGAGGTATAATCTACCTGTCGTCTTATCCTCACCTATGTATGGAACGATCACGTCCCGTGGCGCCCCAGTTCCAGCACCCATAACTAGCAAACGAGTGGCTTTCGGCACACCCTTTTATCGTATGAGACCATGAGGAAATCCCTTAATGAGGTATAATTTACCACCCCTCCTGTCCTCATCTGGGAATTTTGGGGATACCTGTGGCAAGATGATGTACCATTTTATGATACCTTTTGAGGATACAATTTAAGGATATATTTTGGTGGGATACGATACCTTTTGGAGGATGTCTATCTGTAGATATTCATCAGATAGTTGCATCTAAGTACTTAATTCTACGAACTGCACCTCAGAAGAAATCAGCGACACTTGTCTTTTTCAAATTTCTCGGATGCCATAGAATTAAGAAAGGACGCTGGTTTTGTTTACATTGGTATGGCGGGGGTTCGAACCCACGCCGGGAGAGTTTCCTTCGGCACCAACCGCCTAGCGAAACTATACTGAACCACACACACACCACTCGGTCACCGACAGACCCACACGGCCTACGGCCTGTCGGTGGCCGAGTGGTGTGCGTGGTTCAGGTCTGTCAGTGGCCGAGTGGTGTGCGTGATTCAGTATAGTTTCGCTAGGTGGTTGGTGCCGATGGAAGCTCTCTCGGCGTGGGTTCGAATAGACAACACTTGCAAACAAAATTCTTGAATAACTAGTTTTTTTCATTTTTTTTGTCTCAAAAACATAGGTTATGATCCCTCATTTGAACGAGCTTGATGAGCTCTTTCCAAAGAGGGGCCATAACCTATGTTTTTGAAATAGAACTAATAATGAAAATTAATTGGCGATTTTTGTGAATAGCGTTGGCCGATTTTGACCGTTACTTTGGGTAAAGGGTTACGAAAAATGATATGAATCAAATGGGTTCTACTGGTCAGAAATTAGTTTCAATCTCACAAGACAAACCTGATATAGAGTAATCAAAATATTGATACTGAAGAGCTGAATACCTCATGTGACTAACATGGGTTAGTGAAATAAAAAATGAAGAAAATTTTTGTTTGCATAAACTTTTCCGAGGTTATCAGTTTGAGACTTCGCAATACTTTCAGTATCTCGCACTGAAACACGCCATTAACATGGGGCATAAATCAAGTTCACATATATATGAACTGAACTCAAAACAGCACACCACCTTCCACTGCTGTGAAAGCTCTATGCTGAAGATTTTGAAGAAAAGAACCTAATACCACACAGATGAATATGTTTTGCCCAGCTGCAGAGCCATGATTCTCAGATGAGCAAAACCTGCCACACCTGACTCATTCATCCCTGATCCCCAAGAATGCAGACACTAATTCTGTCTCAGATCTTTACACTTCCCCAAGTCCCCTCTCAGTCCTCCATTGCAGTATTGACTGTTCATCATTGGCTTTTCCCCTCACCCAACTTAGCCTCCTGTCTCAAGTCTCCAATTCCTCCAGGAATTGTGTTGTTCATTTTATTGGAAAATGAGAGCCCTTTCGAAGAGACTGTTTAAGGGTCCTTATTTCTCCTAAAAGGTACATTTTTAGCCTTTGTAATTAGAGGGTCATAAGCTATGGCAACCCCCCCCCCCGCCCCCCTAAAGAAAATAGACTTTGGGGAGATTTTACAGAAAAATAATTATAGTGTCATCTTCTGCTCCTATTCGGTAAAGGGTGAACATAAGGTATAGGGGTTTTAACTTTGTCAAACTTGACAGTAGACTCACATGTCTGTCATAAATCACCCCCACATCCTCAAAAATGATTTTAAAGTTCAAACAATAAATAACCCAGTCAAAATTAGATAGGAATTTGTCAAAAAATAATATCTACAAATCATCTAGTCACCCATGAAATGTAGAAACAACTGAAACAAGAATTTGATTTGGTAACTGTAACTGTTGGATCAGAACTTGAATCTAACAAAGGAATAATAACAACAACAAAAATAAATAAATAAATAAAACCTAAACTCTATCTTCCTACACAAGCACATAACCATTTATTTATTTATTTATTTATTTATTTATTTATTTATTTATTTATTTATTTATTTATTTACTTATTTATTTTATAATATATGTAGGTTTCAATGTACGTCTGTATGCAAAACATGAATTAAACTGATTTATTAACCCTTTACCCAAACGCAGACGATATCAAAATTTATTATTTTAAATATAATTCTTTCAAATTTTTAAAAAATTTTCAACAAAACCAAATCATGTCGAACTGAATAACTTTTCAAACATACGGGTGTCACTTGAAACCCAGGTTCTAAGCCACTCAGTAGCAGCTGCTATTGTAACATACAGCAGTTTAGGAGCAATGTCTTTAGAAGCTATTAATACTGCACAAGTTATTGTTGAGTTCGATCAGTTGTTTGACTCTTTCAGTTCTTTAACACAAATTGATAAACTGAAACCTCATAGAGCTGCTGTATTAGATTCATCAGTTCACCTGAAATATTTAACTGAATGCCAGCAAAAGCGTCCAGATTGAAACCTTTGGGAACAGATGCTGACAAGTTACACTTCATAAATGGCTGGAAAATATTAATTCCTGCTCTTATTGGCCTGTGGCAGGATTTGTCAAAACATTTCAACTTCAAGTTTCTGTTAACAAATCGTCTGAACCAAGATTGTTTAGAAAATCTATTCTCTCAGATTCAGCAAGCTAGAATCTGTAGGGAAAATCCAAATGCTGACCAATTTGCCACTGCGTATAAGCAATGCCAAGTGATCCTAATTATTAAACCACCAAAAAATAGCAATTGTATAAATGACACCGATACAATTTAAGTTCACTTCAAGAGTTAACAACGAAATCTTCAGATCTGAGTACAAAATGTAGTACTTAACATACATAAGGGCAATGGAAGTCAGAGACTGATCATACTTATGCAACAGCAATCTCAAGCAGCCTGGATATTTCTATGAAAAATGTATCAGATTTCATAGCTTCCTTGCCAGAAAAAACACTCTGCACTACATGTATATTGCAGGATATATTGTGAGAAAACTGAAAAAGACATGAAAATGGTAAGACCTGTAACTATGATAAGCTTATTTCAGATCATTAGCAATACCAATCAGAAGAGCATTCACTGGAAAGTCTTTTCTAATGAAAAAGGTTGTTTTGGTGGTCTGGCCGTTCCATGTTACTCCTCAAGGAAAGCTTGAAGCCAAATTAGAGAGCATTTTCCAAAGCACATTTAACCCTTTACCCAACGTAACGTTCAAAACCGGCCAGCGCTATTCTAAAAAATCGCCAATTAATTTTCATTATTTTTTTCATTTTTTGTCTCAAAAACATAGGTTATGACCCCTCGTTGGAACGAGCTCGTCGAGCTCGTTCCAACGAGGGGTCATAACCTATGTTTTGAGACAAAAAATGAAAAAAATTAGTTATTCAAGAATTATTTTTGCAAGTGTCGTCTGCTTTTCAGGTTAGGTAAAGGGTTAAACGCATTGCCCATCAAGATAAAATCAAGATGAGGCTCTGTACAAAACTGTTCAATGAATGTGGTGATGCAGTGGAAGACATACTCTGCCACAATGCCATCAAATATATCATTGAGCTCTTTGTCATTATCTGCATACATGGTAATGTCAAATTCCAAAACTTTGACCTACAAAGAACTAAAACAAATCAAAAAAAAAATCCAAACAAGACAGGGAAATTATCAAAGTCATGTATCTTTACAAAATGTTTAACAGTAGATTAAAATGTTTATTTTCACATGATATGGTTTTGTTGAAATTTTTTGAAAAATAATATTTTTTTAACTGCTGAATTTGCATATTACGCGGGCGGATGCGGGCGATTCGTTGGGTAAAGGGTTAAACAGTTCACTCAATGACTATTGTGTATCTCTTAACGTCAAACCTGATCGTCAGATCATGACATTGGGCAATGTAGGGAGTGAATTGTAGTCATTAACTCAAGACCTATTTGATTGTTGCTTTGCTTTCAGTATTCATTAGTGTTGTTCTTTAGTCCACCCTTTTGAACTTTTGTGTTTCTCTTAACGTCACGACTGGTCAACAGATAATGACATCGGGCATTCTACAGAGTGAACAATAATCCTAAACCCCATTCAGTCTAGTTTGTTCATACTAAAGTTGATACATGAGAATGTCATTCAGTCTTAATTTCAAACCAATAAAAGTTACGTAAATTTTAATCAGAAATATTGGAAGGCACTTCTCAGAGCTATATGTTCCTACCACAGTTCCATATGCCATAGCTGAGAGCCTTTTTGATAGACATTTCATCAAAGGAAATTATACATGTTATGTCCTCTGGTAAAGATTGGAATTTTTTCTCAGAAGATCAAAGCTAGGCTGACTGCTAGTATTCCTCACCCATCTTTTTATTGATGAAACAGAGGATAGAATAAATAAATTTGTTGACAGCCGAATTTTTTTTTGACTTTTGTAATATATGGACAGAGCTATTAATTTGTCTTCATCTATCCACCGGTAACCCTTCTTATGTCGTTTTGACATTTTTAACTGTGAAATGAAGAATTTTTGCAAATTTTTCTGGTAGAAACAGAGAGACTTGCTTCAAAATTCTATCAATGTTAGTTTTTCAAAATTTAATTTGACAGGTATATAATAAAAAAGACCATAGGTACAGTAAAGTTTTGGTTTTTTCCGTGTTCATGTATCGCATCGGTTTGAGGACCTTCAACCAAGCAATATCGCACGAGTCGGCTACCTGTTGAAGTTCCTCAGCTCGATGCGACACAAAGGAAAAGAAAACTTAACTCCATTCGTAATCTCAATATATTGTGCTTACCTTCACTCTGTGTGTAGTTATACGTGGCTTTCAGTGGATTTTGAAAAATACTGAATAGGGACACTATTCCACTCGATAGTTGGGCGAAACAAGCAATAATAAAAGCTGTCCATAGCAGAAAAAATAACAGACGTTCGTGGTTCCCCATTGCGTAATACTTGGTATCAGCTCATAGTGTTCAACATTTTCATCTCCTATTTATGATTATGTACACAAGATATTTCTTTGTCAAGAACTGTTTACATTGTGCACATATCCAATTCACCCAGTAGATGCATACTTACTTCAACGGCCATTCATTATTCGGCTAATAAATATGCCTTGTTGGTTATCAAGATAAAGCTCCTTTACCCCTTTAAACCCGACAGACCTCCTGTCCAGGAACAGATACATCATAATTTCATTCAGTGAGAATGATAGCTGCGAAGGGAATGTGTGGAGTAAACCAATGAATATTCAATATTTTCAACGTACAGCTCTCAAGCTGCAGTTCCAATTTTTTATCAGTTGAACAAAATAAGATAAACAAACTGTGGGTTGAGATGTAATTTATTTTATCAAAAAAACATATCATGTACGTGCTTTCATGTTCAACCTATGAAGTAATATTGTTAGTTGAAATAAATGCCCGGAGCACGTGAAAACACTGCTCACAATTCCCCTTGTCGGACACAATCATCTAATCACACCTAAACGGCCAAATACAGTTAAAACTAGAAGTCCTGTCACGAACTGTGCGCTTATCTAGGCTTAATTGCGCGTAGGAATTACGCGCATTTGATATATCGACTGGCATTCAAAGCACGGCAGGTTCTCCTGGTTAGTCATAGAAAACACAAGCAATGTTTCTGCCAATGGACCTCCGGGTTACCCGGAGGTCCATTGGCTGAACAATTGCTTGTGCACAGGCCATATATACAGAATTTGATAGCCTTATTATGGTCGAAACGCGTAGATTAACGCGCAGATCGACGTGCTATTTGTGCGCATTTCATGACAGGACTTCCAGTTTTAACTGTATGGATAACTCGAAGTATACTGTCGGTCCCGCGAACTTCGAGTTAACGAGTTCCAACTGCATGTATAAAATAATATAAAATAACGTCTCAAATTTTTATGTTTAAATGGGTCATCGGCATCCAAAATGGCTTCATATATACACGCCGAAAGTTTCAAAATAATCATTTTGTTATAGATTCATGTCCAGCGAAGGACTACAATCATATATTCTTGCTTTTTCAACAAACTTGAAGGCAGTTTCATGAAAAATATTCGAATTTTCCCCTAAAAATGAGGTTAGTTTATACCATTTTTTTTATTCCGTGTCCAAATTTGAGTCCAACAAAATTGCCGTGAAAATATCAAATTTTCATCACAGCCGCCACCTCCACCTCTTACCGGAAGTCATTTATCCCATTTTTGGTATGAAAATCAAACTTTGCTGCCTAAAATTCTTCCGAACCTTGCATTTTTCAAAAATAAACGTATATTAATAACTTATGCTAATAAAAAATTATTTAAACAGACAGTTTTAGTATATTATAAATATTAAATGCCTTGTAGTTGACTATGTCAATATATCGACGACATGCAGTGCAATAAGTATTATGTCTTATCGAACAAACCGAGGATAAATCTTGTTACTCATCACGGCTCCAATCTTGGGCTGGTACGATTTTAAAATTTCATGATCGACTTCAATTGTCGTACTTTGTGACTCAAGAAACAACGAAATGGAAAATAATATTTTTGGTCATTAGCTCCTCAGGCCGGACATTCTTTAGGCATGAAGGCATGCTGCACGCCAACTGCTCTCCGATGGAAATTCCTACTCCTGACCACCTCAGACCCAAACCTGAGCCAAGGCTCAGGTTTGGACCTCAGGTGCTCAAGAGTCTTATGATAGCTGCATTGGGATTGAAGAAGGAAATTGTACTCGTTGGAAAACTGAGAAGAGCAGTTTTTTGGAACACCCATATTTTCTGGAACGGCAGACTGGGTGCCATGTGTTGTATCTTTATATTTCTTTCCCATATCAGTTACAATGTATTTGATATTCTACCACCTCTGACACATCTTACGAGCACAACGGGGAGGAGAGTAATACATTATAACTCATCAGTAAAGGAATGATAGTAAGTTAGAGAATCCGACAGTTACACGCTGCTGTTCGGTATTCCTCTCAGGATACTCAGGCTTTGTCAACCTGTCAAACTCCCCGCCCAAAAATGATCCTTGTTTTTGGAAGTGTCCTTGAACCCCAATCTTTGATTGTTTATTGACATTTTCAAGGCAGGTTCGTATCATGTCAGTTAGTTTATTGGATGAGAGATGTCGCAGTACCTGGAAAGAACCATCCAGCAATGGCGCGTAAATGTCGGGCTCTCCGACTTTTTAACCCAACACAAGGCTCGAATCGTTGACCCTTAACCCTTTACCTAACATGAAAAGCAGACGACACTTGCAAAAAAAATTCTTGAATAACTAATTTTTTTCATTTTTTGTCTCAAAAACATAGGTTATGACCCCTCGTTGGAACGAGCTCGACGAGCTCGTTCCAACGAGGGGTCATAACCTATGTTTTTGAGACAAAAAATGAAAAAAATAATGAAAATTAATTGGCGATTTTTGAGAATAGCGCTGGCCGGTTTTGGCCGTTACGTTGGGTAAAGGGTTAAATCTGAAGTCCAATGCACTAATCACGGAGGCACTATGCTCCCATAAAAACAAATATATACATACCATTTCATACATGTACATCCAGGGGAAAATAATGTGATCGAATTGTCGTAAACACTGTTGTTGAACAATGATTATTGTAAAGAGCCAGATCGATGGTAGTTTTTAGATTCATTTTTCACTTATGATACAAAGGAATAACTCATTTTTCCATTGAACGTTTCGTTCGCCAAATACATACCTCTTTAGTTTTGAATTTTTGCATTTGTTGAACCCAAGAGTTTGATACTTTTTTAGTTTATCTATTTTCGATGCAATGTATTCTCCGATTTCTAATTTTTGATACATATTCCACTTTTATACCTCTCTGACACGGGTATAAACCATAATGTATACAAAACACCTACTAACTTCTCCTATTTCAGTTTCAAAGTCCCTTCCTTGTAAATAAGCCTAATCCCCGACTTTGTAATGACAACTTCGACGACAGCCACGCTGGTCCATGTAAGTTGCTACAACGAGAAAAACCCTTACCCAAAGCATACGATATCAAAATTTGATAATTTAATTACTCTTTTTCAAATGTTTAACAAACATTTAAGCAAAACCATAACTTTTGACACCGAAGTGGACCAAGCTCACTCTACTTCAAATGGAGGTCACGTGATATAGTCTTGATGGAATTGTTTTATGTATATATTATTGTTCAACAATTTGTAAATTACGCGGACTCATGCAGTCGATTTGTTAGGTAGAGGATTATTGGCAACCTTGTTATGGGATTGACTGCGTCACCTAACTTTGTGACAACTGTGCGTCCAAATTCTCTGCTTAACCTCTGAAAAATACGCTCACCGATATACGTTTGCCCTCTTTTACATCATGCGCCACCACCCCCATTGGGCTTATTCCCAGGTCAGTTATTTATTTATTTATTTATTGGTGTTTAAGGGCACATACTTCTGCACAATGGCCATTCATGCCCATGACAGTTTTACGGGCGGAGGAAGCCGGAGTACCCGGAGAGAACCACCGAGCAACGGCGAGCAATTGTCAGCTCCCCAACATACTAACTCCACACAAGCACGGTTAACATTGATTGAAGACAAGTGCACCATCGACGTGTAGTACGTCTTAGTACACAGCGTCACCGTGCCCCCACGTTGGCAATTGGCGTGCAGTGTCTTGCCCAAGGACACAACGCGGCGGCCGCAGGTGGGATTCGAACCGAGGACATCTCGGCTTGCAGCCTGCACCTCTACCTACTGAGCCACCGCACCCCCCACCCTCCCCCAAGTCAGTTCGTTTGGTAACTCTTTCGTGATGGGTTTCGTAAAGCATTTTTGTGCATTAGTCCTCTGCTGCGACACTGGAACAAGATCAATGTTAGATACGTCCGACGACAAAGAGTTTTAAAAAAACCCTGATTTCCTCGCGGGTGAGGTGAAGTTCCTGCGACTTGGAACGCTTGAACATGTTCAGCATAATAAACGAAGACTTTTCTTTAAACAAAATTTAGTACAACTACCACAGATTTTAGTAATGATTAATAAAACAGTAAGTGTTATGCCTACCATTAGTAATGGTAGAAACTGCTGCTTTTTTTTATTGCAGTAATCACAAAAGGATGCTATGTTCGCAACAACTGGAAACAACAACACTGAAACGCAGCAATTTACTTTAGAAAGAAGTTCCTGAGTCCATGATTACATGATGGCCCTGTTACACATGTGTCCACTATTTTAACAATGTGACCGTCAAACTTTTGTTTTAAGCTTAGTTGTTGATTGACAAGTAAATAATGCAACTTATATTAACGAATCTTCTTGGCTCAATGGCACAAGTGTGTGGGATAACCACTGTAGCGGCAACTTCGTGGCCTCATTCTTCTCGAATACTACGAAGGGATCTTTAGTCTGGGAGTGTGTCTTTCTGAGCACAGACATCTTCCTTTCTTCAAGTTTTTTATATACACGCTATGTTCAACATCAACACGCCTTTATGTGTAATTACTCTTCACACTAACTTATACCCCCACCAGCAAGTTAATAAATGAGAATGTTTGGAATCATTCTTGTGTATTTAGCTCATTGGGTTCAAGTGTTTGAAGTTTGTTAATCCAAAATGTTACTCCTGTAAGCTGTATTTTGTTGATTAAATTGTTCAGTTCCAATAATTTAAGAATTGTTTATTCTATGGTTTTCGGTCAGGAAATGATGCGGTTTCGGTTCTCTCAGAACCTCACGTTTTATTCTCAGATGGTTTTGCATTCTCTCATACAATTTTGTCCCCGTCTCTCCCACGTACACAAGTTCATTGCACTTGTCGCAGAGAATCTCATATACCACATTCTTGGACACGCAGGTGATTTTCTTGCATATGTAGTAGGCCGTTCGGTTCTTTCTGCGAATTGTTTTGTTTGGAGCAAAAACCCACAGATAGCACAGTGTCTCTCGCATCTATCAAATCCCGTCCCTTGATTCTTGAGCATTTTATTATGCTTGCTATGGACTATAATGTCTTCCAAGTCTTTTGTACGAAATCAGTGAAAGATTTTCGAATGCCAACTTCATGCGTTTTGAGCGGTGTAAAATGGGCAGCCGCTCCTGAGTTATTTTCCCGATGTCGGGGAGTCGTCGCGAGTAAGTGGCCACAAACGGAACTCTTTCGTCGGTTGATTTGTTTGATCGTTTTTCAAGCAATTGTTCCCGCTGATTTGGTCGACCTTTTTCAGCTGTTCACTTACAAACGTTTCGTCGTAACTCGGGCGTGCATGTGTTGTTTTATGCCATGTTTGTGACATTCATATCCAGCATTATCGGAACAAATTCTTTTTACTCTTGAGGCTGCCCCACATTGTATCGCTCTTTTATCTTTTAGTGTTGATTGGGTGATCCGACTTGGCGTGCAGGTATTGATGCGTGTCCGTGGGTTTTGTATATAAAACGGTTTTAAGAAATCCGTCTTCAGTTTTGACCACCGTGTCTAAGAACTCTATCCTATTTTCAGACCACCTTAAATCAACTTGTATTCTTGGGTGTATCGTATTTGCCAAAGAATGATATTGTTTCAGAGACCATTACCCATGCGTCCATATTCCCCAGATATCATCAACGTTCTGTACTTTTTCAAGGGGGTGTAACTTCGATGCTTTTGACAGTTTCTCTTCCCATTCACCCATATACGTGCACGTATAATTCATCCCTAATCGCGTACCTATTGTCTTCCTTTGAATGAAAAATTGTTTTTGTCCAAGACAGTTTCTATTAGTTCAAGACCTATCTCTGTTGGGAATAATTTTCTTCGAGAGTTTTCTAGTGCTTTCTTACATGCTAATGTACTTTCGTCGTGTGAGGACGCTTGGATATAGTTTCTTGAGTCCATACGTACATTGCTGTTTTCGGGGAATGTTTGGGGTATACAGTCCAGTCTCTTCAGGAAATGTGTGGTGTCGCATATGTTGGATGGTAATGACTCAGCGTGTTGTTTTAATTCAGACTCCATCACTTCTGCTATTTTCTCTGTTGGGTGGTTTATACCGGAAATTATTGCTCTTAAAAGGGCTTCATTTTTATGCATTTTGGGGTTATCTCTTACTCTTCCAGCATGTGGCTGGTTAGGTATCATGTGCGCTAATACTTTTTTGTCTATCAGTTTTTGTTTACTTTTTTGAGTTGGCTTTTAATCTTGTTTGCTATTTTCTCTGTCAGATCTACAGGCACTTCTTTGTATGTTGTGTGGTCCTTCAACTCTATCAAGATCTCATTTTCATATTCACTTTACAGTTACGGTTATTCCGGGCTCTTTATCGGCTGGTCGCACGACTATTATATTATCATTTAACAACTCTTTCAGAGCCTTCTCTTCCATTTTTGTTGTGTTGTTCCGCACGCGTTTTTATGCCCTTCAAAATATCTTCCAGTACTATCTCTAAATAAAGGTCAAGGTCCTCATCTCTACCTTCTTTAGGGGTTCACGTGTTGCGCTCTCCAAGTTTATAATTTATATATTATTGTTTATTGTCTAGGAAATACTCACGTAGTCGTATTCTCTATATATACAGAAGGAAATGGAATCATTGAGTGTAACCAAGAATCCTAAAAAAAGTTGAAGCTGGTCGGCTTGGTGCTATAGCCCGCAAACAGAATTCTGCTTTATCGAATATCTTTCCGGTAACTGTGATTGTTGGGGTCATCTATTGCGGTGATCGTAAGGTGGTGGTTCTTTTAAATGAACCCTTGACCTCCAAAAGAAAAAGAAGCTCCTCCTACAGACCATCAATTAAATATAAAAAAATGAAAAATTTATATTTTGTATGATATAAACATGTCAACTCCAGATAGAAAACAGTTTGCAAACTTAGCTCATCATAGTGCAGTAATTACTGTCCTTACCACAGTGTACGCACAACTTGGTAGAAAACTTATGAAGGAGGGATCATAACCAAAACAAGATACAAACTCTTACGGCATTGGAATGATGATGCTAGTGACAAACGATTTGTTAATAAAACGAGAAATAATTCCAAATAATATAATAAATTAAATAAGGCTTCAGTTGCAATGATGTTAGGTGCAGCTCTAGTTAATCGTCGCCTGAGTGCTTATTTATTTATTTATTTATTTATTTATTTATTTATTTATTTATTTATTTATTGATGTTTAAGGTCACATATTTCTGCACAATGGCTAACCATGACCGTGACAGTTTTACGGGTGGAGGAAGCCGCAGTACCCGAAGAGAACCACCGAGCAACGGCGAGCAACTGTCAAGTCCCCAACATACCAACTCCACACAAGCAGGGTTAGCATTGGTTGAAGACAAGTGTATCATCGACGTGCAGTACGCCTTAGTACACAGCGTCACCGTGCCCCCACGTGGGCAATGGGGGTGAAGTGTCTTGCCCAAGGACACAACGCGGTTGCCGAGGACACGACTGAGTGCTAGAATGTTCTATGTCCCATAGGGGACATAGAACATTCTAGCACTCAGGCGACGTAATGCTTTTGCATTTTCTGGTTCAAGCTTTTTATTTTCGAAACTACGGACTTCCTAAACATAAACGACATGATAAGGTGATGGAACAATTACAGGCTGCCCGTGATGGATGGGCACGACATCGCACAGAAAGACTTGATTGGATATATGAACAATTACAAAGGCACGGATATGCTGTTAAAACATTTGGTAATGCAGAAGTGGCAATGTTTGAATATGAACATGTTTTGGATAAATGCATTCCACTATTGGAGAAACAGCCCGAGTTAACTGATTTTTATGAGCCGAATGAAGATCAAAAAGATAAATACTTTGGGTCACTATGGGCTTGGGAAGAACAGCATATATAGCATATTCTATTTGAAATAAAAATATATATTTGTATAACATTAAGAATAATGTATGCTGAAGTGACAACATCGCCGATTGAAACATTATATCCAGAGTTGGTTGATGAAGAATCTAACCCCGTTTACAAAAAAAAAATAGAAAATCCTAGAAAATACTTACAGTACGTGGAGAGTGTATTATCACTAAATCACCCGCAAAGTGGGGATTCCATCCAATAATTGCAAATTTGTGGCAAAGCATAACCAGCACAAGCAAAGTTTCAGCCAATGGACCTCCGGGTTAAACCCGGAGGTCCGTTGGCTGAAACATTGCTTTTGTTTTTGTCGATATGTATAAAATTTGAAAGTTATAGCATGGGTGATAACTCCACTCCGCGGGTGATTTAGTTACAATCCACTCTCCACGTACTGTACATGAAAAATCTCAGCGAAAGAAACTTTGTAAAAATCACCCGGTATTACTTTGTTACTATTGATTGCTGGCCGTGAGAGTACAGCTATCGGAACAAGGCTACTGTCGATTGCAGGGCGGCTTGTTAGCCGCCACCTACATGTAAAAGCAAAGCAACATCATGAAATTTGTATTCTTGCTGATACAAAACTGAATATCATCACCAAACTCAGAAGTAAGGCACTGGTAGATGTAACAATATGTCATATTGAAATCAAGTGTATTCTTTTCGAAATTCAATCCTATGTAATGAAACTTTTTTTCTGTTCATGCATTTTCAGGCTAAATGATTGCCTAAAATATTTCTTTTTTCATAACACAATGAACCGAAAAAACACATTTAGGACCGCCCTAAAACCACGCCCCAATATCTGTCTTGAAAATTACGTTGCACTAGGGATCTGCGAATCACAAATTTCTTTTCGAATTGAATCTCGAATCGAATCGTGTCTCTGATATCGACATCGAATCGAATCCCGAATCGAATCTTAAAAGACAAGTTATTTCATATTGCATCAAACGGAAGTTACGGAACACTGTGATGACCCTTACGCGACGGAGTGAACACCTTAAACACCAATAACTAAATATTCTCTGTAGCACCGTCGCTGAACCAGCTGGGCCTATTGTCCATAGTTTTAGTTTTTGAAGGCCTAACTTGTTACTATTCACGTTCTTAAGAACGTGAATAGTAACAAGTTAAGCCTTCAAAAACCAAAACTATGGATAATGTTCTGGGCCAAATTCACACCTTACCTAACAATTAAACATTGTCAATTACTCAAATAAATAGGAATTGAGCCTACATGAATGAATTTTCTAATGACAGTTTTATCCTATTTTTGTTGGAAATGTAACAAATTGAAGTCAGTACGAGAGATTCGAAAAAATCGAATCCTGAGACTGATTCGGGATCGACCTCGAAGCATACGTATGGTATCGATATCGAATCGAATCTCCAATATTCGCAGGACCATACGTTGCACGGTGTGAATTTAAAAAAGAACTCCTGCACGCTCATATTGTTTCAACATAAAAAGTAATTAATATTTATCTCATATTAAAAAGACTTTAAAATAAACTTAAATAAACAATGAATTCCATTTCATGCTCTTTATTTCATGTTTAATTTCTTTATACCAAATAGGTGATCGTCTGCGTTCATCGTTTTACCCAAATCAAACGTAAATAATGGCCGGTCATAATAATCCACAAACAAAACTCGCACGCAAAACTTTCCAATTTCCAAATAGCCTGAATGAACTCTATCTGAGACAAAGTTCAACCAACTTTATTACTTCATGTCATCTGGGTTTATATCGAACTCCACATTTACAAACTGTGTTTCTGTTTCTCAGGAAATGGTCAAAATCAGAATTAGAGTTAACTCAGTGTTGCACTGAATGACAGCACCCTCACGTCAAGTGGAAGAGGAGGTTGAAGTTTTGTGAGGGTGTGGTCTATGACGTTCCTTTTAACTTACGCAATTCATTGACCAATAATATTTTTAATGACACAAGAACATGTTTCAGTGAAATGTATCGTTATTGTGGTAATTTTTGGGATATAATAATCTTAATACACTAATACTTATATATACCACCCAATACCAAATAGTTACAAGCTCATCAAGTGGGTTATTTCCTCCAACGGACGGGTACTTTCAACTCACCAAATGATACGTTCAGAAACCAGATAACAACAACTGGGTCTCCTCTTCTAATCCAGTATAAATACCATTCTCTTGGTGACGTCACCGGTTCTCTTTACTCCTCTGACCAGTTTACCATTCCAATTGCTGATTGCATATTGGAGGAGTAATAATAGGGGCAAATTATGCCACATTCCCGTCGGTTTTCTAAATAAAACCCCTCCAAATGGCCCCAGGGAACATAAATAATTCCCTACCGTTAAAGAGCAAAAGCGTTAGGGAGACAAACTACCTATATTTAACGTAATCAAAAAAAAGATCATCAATGGAATTCTCAGAAAAAAGGGATCCAAGGGCATCCCAAGAGATGGATACTCTCACATTTCACTACACAAGAATTGAAGATAGAAACCCATAAAACTATGCAATATATTGCAACCTTTTGTACCCATCCCCTCCCTCTCCTACTTTTAACTGCATCCATAAATCAACAAAATTAAGGTTCAAAATTCAACAGAAATTGAAATATATCACACAAGGCATCAGAAATAAAACCATTTCAACTTATCAATTTTGTCCTTCAAAATCCAGTTACTGGTCTTGCATTTCATCACTTAATCATGTTTTAATTTTTTTTTTTTTTTTATACATTTAAAATTTTTTTTATATTTTATATCAATATATACCAGGGAAGGGGTCCCAATTCAATACTTTTCTTAATCCTTATATTAATAGCAGCGGGGATAAATCCCCAGATTTATACATAGGTAGATGACAAATTTATTTACATCTGGGCAAACAAATGATTAAAAAGTATGTGCCCAGCAACGAATAAACAGAATTCCAGACAGAATCTCAAGATTTTAAATAATGCTATCCTATGGAAATTCCTACAAACACCAGTATTTTTTAATTTGGAAAATAATTCACTGCCCATCCGAAACAAATACGCCAATAGCGGTACCGTTTCCTATTAGAAGTGCCTTAACAGGTCCCAAACTATCTCAAGTCCTCATACAAAATTCAATATGATATCAGAAAGATCTGTCTGGAGCCCTGTTATTTCAATTTCGGAAAACTTCTGGAAACAATATTATCAGTTTTTAGCATACTAATTCTTTGGGGGCATGCCTTTGCATTGCCCAAAACTCAAGTCCTGCTATAATTTCCAACATCCATCCGAAATTATCTGAATATATGGATATTATTTTATGGGGAAGGAAACCCATAGAGGGTACAAGCATTCTGTGTGACCGAGGCCACCAGCACCCCCAAAGACATCTGTAACTCCGTAGCAACTTTCAGTGCAACTTCCCCCAAGTAGAGAGGAGTGCCCCTACCTCCAAATTCATTTCTCCCTGGAAATACGGAGCGTCAGATTCCAATACCAGACGATTGGCTTTTACACCGTCCCACTGTTCTGGTTTAAAGTATAAACATTTTGGGCCTATACTAAAGTATGCATTAGGGAAGTGGTTTACCCATCTCTCGACCACATCCCTACTGGAGGTAAAACAGTGTAGGTGAATTGTTTGTTGCTTACCTACGTTATCTGTCATCATCAGGAGCGCGAGGGAATTTACTTTTCTCCCCAAGTAATCTCCTGAGGGACCCTTTAAGTGTAACACAATGGGCTTTGCTAAGGCTGCCAACTTCAATAACCCTGCAAATACCAAGTCCTGATGATACCATGTATCAACCGGCTCTGTTCTGTCGAGCCCCACTTCACCTAAACCTGCAGCATATGGGAGCAAGCCCATTATTGGGAACATGAGGTTATCTAATTCCACCAGGGGGATATTCCTTACATGACGGGGATGAAGGCCAATCACTGCCTTCATACCAGGATCCCCGAGAAGTTCCTCTGGCTTAGGGTAGGTTGACGGATCACAATAAACTACCACCCCGCCCACAACGGGCAAAGGACAAGTTGTAGGTCGGCCACCATTAATGGAGAGAACCTCCCTGGCTGACAAATTGGGTTTTCGGAACGTCTGGCGAACCATATCTAAATGAAAATGCGTGTCCACCAGATTCATGGAACAAGATTCCCTGGAAGATCTAGCGGGAGAAAAGCCTGGAGGGACTCCCGACAAAGCACTGGCTGTTGGGACAGCAGTAGGAAGACCTGGCTTAACCCCCACCCTGGGACTAAACACGGAGGAAATGGCACAAGAAACGACTGACAAACCCTCTGAAGAATGAGACATGGCCGAAGAAACCGGAAGAGGCACTAACTGATCTCCTCCTCAGGAACTAACTGAAGGAGCCGTTGAAGCAAAAATGGGGGGAACCTCCGAGGGACCAGTAGCTGGAGAAGCATGTCTAGCGGGAGATAATACTGAAGAACCTGTCGAGGAATCTCCCACTGAAGAATCTGCAACTGAACAGGCAGGCACCTCCACCACCATCCGTGACTGAACATGCGAGGTCTCCACCAACTTCTCCTTGGGTTCCAGGGAGTGAAAATCCTCCCTGACCACTGTTTGGTTTTTCGGAGGAGGTGACACAGGAGATGTCACCCTGGGACTGTAATCTGGGATACACTGATCCATCAGTCTGGATACCCTCTGAGGTACTCGCTTCAGGGGCTTTTCAAACCTACTTCCTGAGGGACGTGATCTCCTCGTCTCCTCAATTTTAATTTGAAGGGACATAAGAATCCTTTGATGCACCAACCCAGCTGGCGTCGCCATGTGATCTAAACTCCCTGCAGGAGGGAATTGAGTACTTGGCACCCACTCAAACAGGCCTTCCAACTCCTGCATGCGTTCCACAAAATGTGGCGTTACCTCTAATGGGAATCGGGAATATTCCCGATTAACTAATTCTTGTAGTCCTAGATAACCCATCTCAAGAGGAGCTGTCATCCTCCCAAAAGCTCGAGCAATGGTCTTTGGACTAAAATATTGTCCTTCAGATTGTGGTATCCACAAAGCAGTGGGGAGATGATCCCCTTGGCACTGTTTTCGCAACTGCCTTACTTTAACTGCACAACTTGGCAGAGGACACACTGATGGTGGTCCCTTTTACTTAGGGGTGGGGGGCAAATGTACGGATTTTGGGAGAAAAACAACATCATCCTCTCCAACCTCCAATATCGAAGAAAACCTTTTCTCTGCTTTTGTACCAGCCTGTACTTCTGGCTTTTTGTCACTGGGGGATGAACATCCCTTCGACCGTTCACTTCCGGCCGGAATTAGGAAGATAGACTCTCCCCAAACTGACGCACCTAATGGTGTCACTGGCCCCTGAGCTCCGGGAACTATGTTCCCAGCTGAGCCAGAATTAGTCTTCTCCACTTTTTTCGCACCGACAAACCTAACCATTGGAAGGTTGGGATCCGTTTTTAAACGGACATCCCGGGTTTGAGCCTGAAGGTTGTAATCCAAAGTTTGAACCCTCCTCCTTTGTCCTTGTCCCCATTTCTTACCCTTCTTTTGGACAAAGATCTCTTCGGGGATTGGTTTCCTTCATCCGAACTCATGATTATGTATCTAACTGGTATCTGTTATAATCTGTGCAAAGATACAAAAGAATAAAAGTGTCTAAGTTCCCCCTGTAAACAAATCATTATTGGGGATTTGCCAATTCACAATGTGGACAATTATACAGATCTATTCTCTGAGCCGATTGCTTAGTCACTTGCACACAAGAACCATGAAACCAGTCCAAACGACTGTTACATTGTATCATGAAATACCCTGTATCAGGCTTCTTACATATTCAGTACAATGGAACCATTGAGCCTCTAGTTTCTGAAAGATGTTTATGGCGCTCAATCCAAGGTGGTAAAATTCCATCAGTACAATGTTTGAGTTTGTCATGATTCATTGTTATTGATTTATTAATCAATTGTATTTTAAACAGAAATGTAGAAATGCATTGAATAATTATTCCTGGCCCCTTCCAAATGGGATTTATTTTTTTACAACGGCCAGGTTCACCTGCAAAATTAAGGAAATAAACAATATCTCCCACTTTAAATGTCTGAGTTTTTGAGGTAGTGTCATAGTATACCCTCATTATTTTCTGTTGAGTTTTCAATTTTTCACGGGCCAATGTATGAGATGCTCTAATAGAATTCTCCAAAACAAGAACAAATTCAGCTGTATTTTGAAATGTTCCATTTGGATGAGGACCAAAAACTAAATCTGTTGATTGTACTACCTCCCTTCTAAGCATCATTTTATTAGGAGTAAATCCCGTACTTCTGTTCACCGAAGATCTTAATGCTCCTGCCAACTGAGGGACATGTAAATCCCAGGTGGACTGTTTGTTTCCCACGGAACATCTAAGGGCATCCATTAAAGTTCTATTTACCCTTTCCACTTGGCCGTTAGATGGTGGGCGATAAGCTGTTGTTCTTGCCTTGTGAATTTGTAATAATTTACAAACAGCTTTAAATAAATCACTTTCAAAATTTGCCCCTCTATCTGTATACACTTCCAATGGGCAGCCAAACCCAGAGAAACACTCATTGACTGCTGCAGTCGCAGTTTCTTCAGCCGTCTGAGACGGGAGGGGAATACACTCCATCCATTTTGTAAATTGGTCACTTATTACTAGAATGTATTCATTTCCCCTTGACGTTTTTGGTAAAGGGCCCAAAAAATCTAGATGAACACGTTCCACTGGGGACCCTGCATGCTGTGTTACCATTTTGTGACGGAAATGAAAGGAAGGCTTCTTTTGTTTATTACATCTAGTACAGGCTTTAACATAAGTCTCAACATTGGCAGTTAATCCTGGCCAATGATATCTAGATTTTATTTTTTCCATGGTACGGTTAATCCCCTGATGACCAGCCAATGGCAGATCATGATTTGACAACAAAATCCCCGAACGTTGGGGATGAGGTATCACCAAAACCAAGTGGCCATTTTTTCTCTTTTTGTATATCAATTTTCTAATCATGGAAAATCTTTCCCGGTGATTCCAAAACAGTTTGGATTCGGCACTTGCCTGAAAAAGAGCATCGGGGGAAGGTATTTCCCCCTTTTCTAACCAATTTCTAAGAAATTCCAGATCAACATCTTCATTCTGTTTAGGTAGAATGTTTTCATATTCCTGACCACTTAAAGCATATTCCAGTTCAGGTGGGTCCCTATCTTCCCCTGCCTGTGGATTATTAGTATCAGCATCTGTAATAACTATAATACCCACTCCCTTAGGCTCCATCCCAAAATCATTTGAAACACTCCCTCCTTCCCCAGGGTCAGGTGTTTTTGTGAGGGGGTTTATTTACAATTTCTAAGTTTAACATATCAAGGGAGCTAACTCTATCTGAAATATTCTCTGAAGTTTCAACTGAAAGAATCTCTTGTATTGGAAGCAATATTGGAACATATTTCTGTTTTTGCATGAAACACATATTGGAATCATTGTATTTTTCTACCCAAGCTATTTTACCTTCTGCTTGATATCTATTGCTTGGTAGGGGAATAACATCATCTACATTTTCAAAGAAATTTCCCCAATTTTGGTCGACTCTCTTACAATATCTACAACCCCCACAGGGAAGTTGTTCTAATGGCACCCCTGCTCTGTATTTCTTACAAAAGTCTTCCTCTGGACGTCGTGACAGAAAATCAGCATTCTGATGTTTTTTCCCTGGACGGTGCTGAATTGTAAAGTCATACTGACTTAGCTCCTCCATCCATCTGGCCAGCTGGCCTTCTGGATTCTTAAAATTGAGGAGCCAAGAAAGGCTACTATGGTCTGTCCTGATTGTGAAGTGTCTGCCCAATAGCAAATGTCGAAACTGGCGGGTAAATCGCACCACACTAAGAAGTTCTTTTCGAGTGGTGCAGTACTTCCTTTGTTCGGGACTTAATCCACAACTCCCATAGGCTATGACTCTTTCTTGGCCATCTTGTAATTGTATCAACTCTGCCCCTATAGCCACAGACCCATCAGTGTCCAAAATGAACATATCAGTTTTATTAGCAAAAGTCAAAACTGGAGGAGACCCAAGGGCTGCTTTTAATGCCAAAAATGAATTTTCTTCATCATTCCCCCACTCAAACACTGCCTTTTTACCTGTTCTTTTATACAATGGGACTGCTAAAGTAGCCAAGTTCTTTATAAATACCATGTGGTAATTGGCAAGACCCAAAAATCTCAATCTCTTTTATGTTTTGGGGTCGGGACCAGTCTGTAATAACTTGGCTAGCCGGATCCCCCATTTCTATTCCCTGGGAGGAGACTAGTCGTCCCAAGAACTCTATTTTTTGTTGAAACAGGCAGGGGGGGGGGGGGGGGGGTCTTCCAAAAAATTCCAGACACAAGGCCTAAAATATTTTTTTCCACCTTTTGACCACCACCCACCCACCACCCACCCACCCACGTGCAAAAAAAATATTTTTTTCCTATGACCACTTGGACACCCACCCCACCACCTTTATTTTTTTTCAGTGTATCACCACAGTGGGTAATGAAAAATTATTGCACTGAGCTTCCAGTTGTCAATTCTTGCCTTAATTTGAATCCTAATCTGAACTGAACTGAAAGTTCTGGCCTCAATGCTCTCATAATAATTATCATTCATGTGTTAAGTTCCGAGACTGAAGAAACAGTTTAAATTTAGTGAAGAAGTGTTAATTTTAATGACCTGACTATAGGCTAAGTGTCTAGGCTTGAGGTTTCAGCCAATTGTCATTACTCAAAAGATAGTAGATAGCGTAGGAAAGCTGAAAATCTGTCACCTAACACTATTGTAAATCTCACTGTCCGTCCTGGTCCGTCTCCAAAAAAATGTCAGCATTGATTTCTGCATATAACAGCATATAATGTAAGAATTAGACTATTTTTGTGAACATCAAATAGAGGATTAAAATAATCTTCTTTTGCTGCATAGTATTATGCTCAGCTACTCATCTATATACTCTGGCTCAGTCAAGGTCAGTTTTCAATTCAAATATTAACTGTAACTTTTGTTTCATGTTTTCACGAGATAGCCAGACAAACCCTCTGTGAAAACCCTGGTACTATCACTATGAGCTTGAATTAAGTAAGTGGGGTTTTATATCAAAGATGCACAGTGAGAATTTTCATGAGTTTCAGGTTACAAGAGCTCTACTCAGAGAAACTGGGCATTTAGATTATTTTCCGTAAATTTTTTACATTATTTTAGATGTTCTGCTAAACACATTCCTACTCATTGTAAAATCCAAATTGTACCGTGATGATACAGCTATGAAAATTATGTTAACCATTCCCAAATTAAAATTCATAAATTTCCACTGATTGTTTTCAGTCAAACTGGAGTACACAATTCTTTAATACATCTAATTTAATTTACAAAAAAGAGAACAAATCCCCTAATCAGCCTAGTGGGGCCTTATTCACTAACCCTACCTGACAAACAGGTTCCTATTAGACTACTAAACAACAATATAGGCTTGTTAAGTGAAAATAATTTGAAAAAAAAACCACCAGGAAAAAAATTGCAACTCCAGGAAAAAAGGTGTTCTGGCCCCCATCCGACCACCCACCCACCCCGGCCTTGTGTCCGGAATTTTTTGGAAGACTTCCCCCCCCCCCCCCTGAAACAGGAGACACTTTTTAGGCTTTAATTTCAATTGATACTGACGAAATCTATCCAAGACAGTTCGCAGATTTTTTAAATGATCTGCAAAATCTGTGCCCAACACACACACATCATCTGGAAAAGCTAAGGCAATATCCCATGTTAACCCTCTAAGGACTAAATTCATCACTCGGGAATAACATCCCAGGCTCCTGTTAAACCGAAACTCATTTTGAGATATTCATACTGCCCATATGTGGTTATAAAGGCCGTTTTCTTACGGTCTTCCTTAGCTACTGGAATTTGAAGCCAAGCCTGATTTCCATCCAGGCGACTAAACCAAGTATTCCCAGCGAGTGTGTCTAGACAGACGTCGATTAAGGGCATGGGGTAAAGGTCCTTTCTTGTAATGGCGTTTACTCCTCGGAAATCCAAACACCATCTTAGCGAGCCACAGCGTTTAGGAATGAGAACCGGCGCTGAAGCCCATTCGGAAACTGATGGCTGGATAATCCAAGCCTTTAACATATCTTTCAATATTTTTTCTTCCTCGCCTACAAAACATGCCGGGGTACGGCGCATTCGGGTTTTAACTGGTTTGGCATCACCTGTGTCAATATGATGTTCCAAAGCAGTGAAATTTCCCAACTCATATTTATTTTTTTTGCAAATACATCACTGTTTTCAATCAATAGTTGTTTAAGCTTGGACGACTCTTCAACTGTTAACAGTGTCCTAGATTTCTCAAACAATTCCCCTATGTGATCAGGGATCTCTATATTCTTATCTGTAACTACTCCAGAATCCACTTCAGTTACATTAATTCAGTAAATTCTGGAGAATGTTCAATGGAAGAAATACCTGTACCTTCAACAGCCCATCCAACTATTTGACCTGGATGCATTACAATATCCTTATTTCCTATATTAAGGAAAGTCATAACAGGATCTGTATTTTCGGAATGAGCTGTTCTGGGGATCAACAGATTTGGTTTTAACTCTGGTTCTATCATGTACTCTGACATGGTAGAACTCAGAGCACATTGGACCTGTTTCACTGAATTGGAGGGAATTATTATTGTTTCCAATAACCTCACCTTTACTCCTTCCCTCTTTTGTGACTGCCTCAACTGAATGGGAATTTCCTCTCTTTCTTTTCCCAAATACATCATATTGTCAGCCAGATCTAATTGGGTACCCTGTTCATGCAAGAAATCAAGACCCAAAATAATTGGAGTAGAAACAGGGGCTACATAAAAATTCCCGATGTACCAATTTTTTCCCACTTTCAGCTTAATGGGCCCAGCTATTTGTCCAGAGATAGTTCCTAATTCTCTGCCTACTGTTCGTACTTTAATGCCCTTCAACATGCGAGGGTGTTCATCAAAAAGCTCTAAAAGTTTGTCAGAAAACACTGTTACCTGTGCCCCTGTATCAATAAGAGCATCTAATTTGACATTTTCCAATATCACTGGTACAGTATAGTACAACGAAGTATCCACTTGGTTGATCGTTATACTATCTGGCATCTCATTTAATGTTTCCTCTTTTGGGAAGAAATGTTCAGGGAATTTGTCCCCAGCAATGACAGGATTATGGCCTATATTTAAATCTGGAGCCGGCAAACGGCCTACATTTCCGACTCGTTCTCGTTTTAATTATCCTCTGAATCGTCCGAAATTTTGACCATTGGTGAAATTCGGGTATTGGGGTCATTTGGTGACCCTGATGGTGTAGAAGGTCTTGAAGCTGACCGATTACTTAGATTTCTGGAAGAGAACTCTCTTGAAAAATGGGACATCGACCCACATGTCCAACAACCCCTCCTTCCAGGTGAGGGAGATCGACTCCTTGATCTATTTAGAGTCTGACCTGGTTCAATCAGTTGGGAAAGCTTTATGGTCAGGGTAGCCATACTGTCATTTAAATTTGATAATACTGTGCCAATTGATCTAAATTCAGTGATTGTTTCTCCAGAAAATTTCTTAAATTCAGTTACTAATTCAGACACAACACTGAGGCTGAAGCCCTGTTGTATTGGGTCGTACTGGTGGAGTAGACACCCGAGCCGACTGCACACGGGGATGTGAGTTATCCCATGAAAGGGTTGCAGTCTGAGTTGGGCCCCTGGGTTCTGGAGCTAGTTCCCTCACATTTCCATAAATAGCCAAAGATGTATGTTGAAACCATTTAATTTGATCTATAGCTTCCTCGACTGTTTTCGGACGCTGGTAATGCCCTGCCCCTTTATCTAGGGCACCATGGCAGAAACGCATAACGGCCTGGCGAAACATGTGTTCTTCGGGCAAGTGCCCAAATGCTTTTTCGGCCAATGTCAAAATCTGAGCAGCCCATTCTTCTAGGGTCATGTCTGGTTGCTGCTGGGCTTGATTGAACTGCATTTGTGCAGTCTCAGGGAGTTCGTACTTTTCGAAGCGTTTTTCTAACTTGTCCAGCACATCAACAAAATAGATTTGTGGGTCTTGACGAATTACGGTAGCTGAATACTCGCTTGCTTTGCCATCCAAACACCAACAAAGGTTGTCCTTACATTCTCCCGCAGTCCATTCTTGCATGTCTGCAAACTGCATGAACTTCGTTCGAAATGTTTGCCAGCTGGTGGTCCCATTGTATTCTAAGCTCTTGGGAAGGTTAGGCATCCTACTGCGATACCTATTGTCCGGGTCTCTCATCTCTCGCATTTGTGGACGTTGTCCCCCAAATTGACGGTACACAGGTTGGGGGTCATGGGCATACCTCTCACCCCTCCACCTGTCCCCTTGTGGACGATAAGCATCTCCTTCCCCATAAGGCTGGTACATCCGAGGGGGTGGGTCATAAGCATATCTATATCGGCCTTGGGGAAGCCAGCGATTTTCTTGAAAATCATCTCTGTAATTTGCCTCCCCTCCCCCTTCCTCAAAAAAGGATCTATTCTGCCTAACTGGGCGTCTATCCTCAAATCCCCCCATCTGGCCATGTTGGGATTCACCTCCTGTCTGTTAGGTATTGGATTAGGTGGAACTCTGTCTCTACCACCATTCCCACCATTTTGGAAAGTATCATAATCAGAACCCACCGATTCATAAGGTGGTGGAGGGTCAATATCGAAAGTAGCAGCATCTGGGACTGGACCCGGTCTATTTGGAACAGAACTTTGAAATGACCTGCCTTTAATATGCCAAGCAGGTGTTAATGAGGGACCTCACAGGACTCCCTATTCTCCCCTATTGTATTTCTCTATGCTCGATGACGTGGGGCGCGCCGAGGTCGCGACCAAGGTGGAGCCCCAGGAGTTCCCTCACCCTGGAAAGCGCTAAAGGGCCACTCACTCCTTCCCCACGCTGGGAAACTTGATCCTCCGCCTCAATGCATCTAGAACAATTTGAACGGGGATTTTCATCTCCCGGAGCATGTGGGGCGAAATTTATAGTACTCAAAAGGGCCCTGGTTACTTTTAAACCAGGAACCTCTCTCAGAGTGCTCTCTGAAAAATTTCCTAACTGAGCACGTTTCTGCACCAGCTGGCGAGCTCTGGGGACATCAACCCCAGGTAAGGAAAAAAAACCCATGAAATCACATGTATTTATGTAAATTTGTGGTTCCGGAACACTAGGTGCCCGATTCTGATCATGTGTAACAGCCGTAGCCATTTTCTCTAACCCAAAACAATTTACGTCAATTTTGACAACAAAATGTGAAAAAAGATTTCATTTGGGAAATTCCCAACAAGATGACAAAAAATAATACAAAACAAAGATAAAATAAAAATATTCCAAAATAAATGAAAAACAAATCAAAAGAATATTACATTGGATAGGTAAATGAAATAACTGGATTTACTGTGATTAAAATTGGCGGGTTCGTGTGTCAACAAGGCAAAGGCAATATGGCCGCGAGTGGCAAGTTTAAAACTCGAAAAGTTTCGGGCATCAGCCCACACAAATTCGGTTTAGTCGTTTCGCCAATGTGGTAATTTTTGGGGTATAATAATCTTAATACACTAATACTTATATATACCACCCAATACCAAATAGTTAAAAGCTCATCAAGTGGGTTATTTCCTCCAACTGACGGGTACTTTCAACTCACCAAATGATATGTTCAGCAACCAGATAACAACAACTGGGTCTCCTCATCTTATCCAGTATAAATACCATTCTCTTGGTGACGTCACCGGTTCTCTTTACTCTTCTGACCAGTTTACCGTTCCAATTGCTGATTCCATATTGGAGGAGTAATAATAGGGGCAAATTATGCTACATTATTTCAAACAGAATTTTAAAAAACTACGTCTTTTTATTCAGTTATCACAAGGAAGCATGATGCGACCTTCTTTTTATTTTAACTCCGCAAAGTAGAGAGTGTTTAAATTTTTTGCCCTTCGAGGTTAAGTATAAGGAATGATCGATTGTTTCTGTCTATTTCTTGAGTTTACCCCCCCCCCCCCCCAAAAAAAAAAAACAAAACAACATAAAAAACAAAAACAAAAAAAACCAACCAAAAACCAAAGGCCAAACATAGTGTAAAGGGGCAATTACACAATCTGACCTTTGTTTTTGGTTATTGTGCGTATATGTGTGTGTGTGTGTGGGGGGGGGGGGGGGGTGGTGGTGGGTTGGGGGGGGTGTTCACAACTCCAGAAATAGACAGAAACAAACGATCATTCCTTATGAAAACTTAAAATAAGATATTAGATTAGCATCTAAGCGAAAACATCAGTCTATAGTAATGATTGATAAAAAAAAAAAAAAAATTGTAAAAAGAGAGGTACATTATTAGTTTCACAGTTTGTTGCTGGCCACATATGATATATATGGTGTCAGTTAATTTCATATTGGACGAGAGCGAAGAAGCTCTCGTCCAATATGAAATTAACTGACACCATATATACCATATTAGGCCACCAACAAACTGTATAACGAATATATCTTACCGAATGCTGCATCGATGCACAGAACGTATAACAACAGCGATGAGAATTAAATGAGAGAATTCTCACAATTTGTTCATGTGTCTTTGACTTGTTACAATTTATGGGAGAGTGCCTACAGGCACTCTCCCATAAATTGTAACTAGGCAAATTCATACGTACCAAACAGTTTCATTTTGAAGGTAACGTGACTTTTAAGTTGCCTAACCTGAACTTCAGACCAAATATGAACTTCCAACACTCAATCTTTCAACTTGAAGCGTTTATCGACTGCCGCCATTTTGAATAATCAATGAACAAAGGGGAGATTACCCATAGCTGTCAGCGTATATTGATGTTGACAGGCAGAATATTTTATTATATGCAGTCTGCATGTAACGTCTTTGAACCAATGAAATTCACAGATACTTGTAGGAGGTAAGATATATATATATATATCAATGGCTAAAGATACTTGTAAATGGACTATTAAAAGCGTATTGTAGTTTACATGTATTACGATTCAGATAAGGATAAAAAGATCGACCTGCAAGGGCAGGGGGAAAGGTGTTAAAATTACTTTGAGGTTTTTGGGGATTGTAGATATAATTATAGAAATAGTAAACAATTTCTTTAACCCTTTACCCAACGCGGACGATTTCAAATTTACTATTTTAAATATTATTTTTTAAATTTTTTTCAAAAACATTCAACAAAACCATATCATGTGACCCCTCTTTGGAACGAGCTTGACGAGCTCGTTCCAAAGAGGGGATCACATGATATGGTTTTGTTGAAATATTTCGAAAAATAATATTTTTTCAGCTGCTGAATTTGCATATTACGCGGGCGGATGCGAGCGATTCGTGGGTAAATGGTTAAAAAACACATCTCATTAATATTTCTGTTTGAAGAAGAAATATCATTATATATAGATAAAATGGTATTTAAAGAAAGTTATCGTAAATTTAAAGATTGGTTGAGAGAATGGAGGGTGAATATACCAGAAAATAATAAATTTAATAGCGATCCCAAAGCATTTTTAGATAATGCTGTTAGTAAAGTGGAAGATAAAATATCTTGCCTCCCAAATAAAGAGGAAAAATATCATTTCCATTAGGACAGTGGCGATTTATTGACAGTTACCAGCATATGGTGTTTCCACTAAGCAATCTTGTAAAGGCAAATAACCCAGAATCTTTCACAATAACTGCTAAATGTGAGCCAGATGAATCAAAACAAAGACTACTGATGCAGGAGGGTATTTACCACTGTGAATATATGGATAGTTGGGGACGATTTAATGATAAACTTCCACCAAAGAAGAAATTTTATAGTAAGTCAACAGATAAAAACATATCAGATAAATATACATTATCATGACCATGTGCATGTCCTGTAATTTGTATCAGATTCGAGGTCGTGTTTACAATCAGATCGCAACGAGCCCGTCAGGACGAGTTGCGATCCGATTGTAAACACGACCGAGAATCTGATACAAATTTCAGGACATGCATTTGGTCATGATAATACATTTATCTAACAATCCCGTTACATTGGGTTGGAATTGGTCAAAATTTGTTCAGTTTAAATTGGGTTGGAATTGGTCAAAATTTTGAATTTCATGTTTTAGTGCATAATAACAATGCATATAATGATATTATTTGTCATAGCGCGGTGTTTACCGGAAGTTGAATCTATATGATACAGAATCAGAAAAAGTCGTCTATATGATACGGAATCGGAACACATCATGTGATACGTACCGTTTCTCGTGGGTTTCAGGCCAAAATCTATATGATTGTTAGATAAAGATTATGAACATGCGCAAACTGTTTGGACGACCTTTGAATGTAAAACCCTGTGCGATTATGACGATATATATCTTGAGACATGTGTTTTATTATTAGCTGATGTATTAGAACAGTTTGGACAAAATTGCCCTTTGCACTATGAGTTAGATCCTTCACACTATTCCACATCTCCTGGATTAAGCTGGGATGCATTACTCAAAAAGGCAGGAATCGAGCACGACTTGTTAACAGATTATGATATGCGCATTTGTTTTGTAAAAAAAGGACTTCAAAGAGGAATATCAATATCCACCTATCGCTAAGGCCAAATGTTCTGATTATGACTTTTAACCCTTTACCTAACCTGAAAAGCAGACGACACTTGCAAAAATAATTCTTGAATAACTAATTATTTTCATTTTTTGTCTCAAAAACATAGGTTATGACCCCTCGTTGGAACGAGCTCGACGAGCTCGTTCCACCGAGGGGTCATAACCTATGTTTTTGAGACAAAAAATGAAAAAAATAATGAAAATTAATTGGCGATTTTTGAGAATAGCGCTGGTCGGTTTTGGCCGTTACGTTAGGTAAAGGGTTAAAACCTACAACATATATTCAATATCTAAATGCTAATAATCTATATGGTTGGGCAACGATTCAACCTCTGCTTACAGGCAATTTTAGATGGGTCGAACCCAAAAGTTTGGAAATTCCAAACTAATCAATTTTAGAGGAAGACTAAGAATATCCAGCAGAATTACATTCTATGCGTAATGCCTGCCCATTAGCTCCTAATCGTTTGGTTGTACAACAAGAGTGGATGTCAGAGTATCAGATGAAACTTTCCGATCCACCGACAGAAGTTCAAAAACTAGTTCCAAATCTACGAAACAAGGAGAAACATGTTGTTAATTATAGACATTTGTAATTGTAATTCATCAGTGAAATTTGATCACGTTGTTTTTCTCGTACTTTGATTGACTGAGAGCCCATCAGTACTCTATTTTACAGTACACAATTACGCATTCATGCAACTGAGCATTCGATAGCACCGAACAGTTCGGCTCACTGATCGAAGACACCACGACATTGTTTTCTATGTTAAAACAACAGACTAAAAATACTACGTTTCAAAATATTGTTTGTTGCAAACCACTGCGTAAGGACGTTCGAGCAAGAAAACTTAGTAATAAATAAATAAAACTGATAAAAAAAGAATAATTAACATGGAAGTATAGATAATTACAGCAGTTTTGCTTTTAAGTTGTTGAAAATAGATTATTTTGGTCGTGTCAATAAATACAAAACTGAATTATCTCCCTTATCACTTAGCAACACCTAGGAATCTCATAATCGAACACACCCTGTAAAGTCGCTGATCACAAATGGTATTGCTGAACTAAATATTTGAATTAGAGTTAACCGCCTTGAAATGCTGCACTTAGAAATGATGCAATCTCTATAAATAAACAGCCTTGGGAAAATATATTGCTTCAATAAACATTTGAAACATTCTATTGACATCTTGCATTGTTGTTGAATATTCCTAATAAAAAAGAGTCTGATTTGATGACGTTTGCACCTAAAAATACAATTTACTTTTTGTGTGTTTTTGTAGGGAATTCCCTGAAAAATATGTGCCCGCGACCGGTACTTCCCTTTGTGTCATTTTATCTCTAGTATTTGTTGCATGACCTCCTGTTTTCGGCTCAAAAAAGTCTGAAGGTCTATACTTGACAAAGATATTTGAATGCCAAAATTAAAGTTATGCGATCATATTTATTTTCGCCTGAACCTTATAATTTCGTTAGACATTCTAGAGTTAGACTAAGAAAAAACATTTGTTAACGCGCCCCGAATGTCGAACTCGATAAGAGGTGTTTATCTCCTAATTATATTTATCGCTGGCCATGAAACTCACAGAAATACACAGAATCATAAAGCTTCATGAAAGTGTATGGATGGAATCATATATTCGATTAAATACTGAATTATTATTATTTATTTATTTACTGGTGTTTAAGGTCACATAATTATGCACACTGGATAATCACGACCGTGACAGTTTTACGGGTGGAGGAAGCCGGAGTACCAGGAGAGAACCACCGAGTAACGGCGAGCAACTGTCAGCTCCCCAACATGCTAACTCCACACAAGCAGGGTTAGCATTGGTTGAAGACAAGTGTTCGATCGACGTGCAGTACGCCTTAGTACACAACGCCACCGTGCCCCACGCGGGCAATGGAGATGAAGTGTCTTGCCCAAGGACACAACGCGGTTGCCACAGGTCGGATTCGAACCGAGGACCTCACGGCTTGCAGCCTTCACCTCTACCTACTGAGCCACCGCGCTCCCGACAAATTTATTTAAACTGATGAATAATTCAGCATTTGGAAAGACAATGAAAAATCTACGTAATCGAGTAGATGTTTAAACTAGTACGCTCAGATGAGGAAGACTGAAAGGGAAAACTTACAGCTAGTCCATCATCTGCACTTGCAACAATATTTGATAACGATGTAGCTGCAGTTCATATACATAAACGTAAAATTGTGATAAATCGCACAATATATGCTGGTAAGAGTATCCTAGATTTGTCTAAACATCTTAAGTTTGCTGTTTATTGTAATCATTTCAAGCAAGAATAAATGTAAACGTTTGTTTACTGATACAGATAGCGTGCTTTTAGACATACAAACTGGTGGTTCAGTAGGTAGAGGTGCAGGCTGCAAGCCGAGATGTCCTCGGTTCGAATCCCACCTGCGACAACCGCGTTGTGTCCTTGGGCAAGACACTTCATCTCCATTGCCCGCGTGGGGGCACGATGACGCCGTGTGCTAAGGCGTACTGCACGTCGATGGTACGCATGTCTTCAGCCAATCTAACCCTGCCTGTGCTGCAGTGCGGAGTTACGATGTTGGGGAGGTGGCAGCTGCTCGTCGTTGCTCGGTGGTTCTCTCCGGGTACTCTGGCTTCTTCCACCCGTAAAATTGTCACGGTCATGATTAGCCATTGTGCATAAATATGTGACCTTAAACATCAATAAATAAATAAATAAATAACATACAAAATGAAGATATCCACACTGATATGGCTGAATGCAGATCTTTATGGCACATAGCAATAATCCAATACAGTTAAAACTAGAAGTCCTGTCATGAAATGCGCACGAATAGCACGTCGATCTGCGTGTTAATCTACGCGTAATGACCATAGTAAGGCTATCGAATTCTGTACATATGGTCAGTGCACAAGCAATGGTTCAGCCATTGGACCTCCGGGTAACCCGGAGGTCGATTGACAGAAACATTGCCTGTGTTTGCTGTGAGTAACCAGGACTTTGGATGCCATTCGATATGGCAATTGCGCGCAATTCCTACGCGCAATTAAGCCTAGATTAGCGCACAGTTCATGACAGGACTTCTAGTCTTAACTGTAGAACATCCTCTATTACATACAAAGAACAAAAACGTTTTAGCCTGTATGCCCATGCTGTATTGAGAATGCCCGCAATAATTAACAATACATTATATATCATCAGGAAGTAGGTTCGTGGCAATTTGCTCTTAAGATAATCTGAAAGGATTCCAGAAAGAATGCTTACTACGATCCCAAGCATTGGTCTAATGAGGACAACGCATGTATCATATGAAGATTGAGCCATAGACTTTGTTGTTGTTGTTGTTGTTGTTACATCGAAAGACGAATGTGATGGAGGTTAATCAGAGAGTACATTTCTCTAAAACCAAAGGTGTATTCAATCCTTGAAGAGAAAAATATAAAGAAAGCAAAGGGTGTAAATAAATATGTTGTTAAAAAATATATAAAAAATGGAAATTATAAAGAGGCTCTTTTCCATAGGACACTGTTTCGACAGGAGGTCAATATAGACCAATATAGCAATATATATAATCAATATAGCACCAGGGGTGTGTAATATATATAGTCAATATAGCACCAGGGGTGTGTGAGGGAGGAGGGGTGCGGGGGTACAAGGGATAGGTGCCCCTCCATTTTGTCCACAGACATGTTGCGTGGTTACACCATGAGTTAAAATGGGCGCATGGAAACGTGCTAATATACAGGCTTTCCTGTAATATATCATTTTCAAATCCAAACAACACTTGGCAAATGAATCCCACCTTCGGTCATTTCGGTCCACTTCTTCAACTTCAATCACTTTCCAACACTAAAGCTTTGTGTTTTATCGATAATAATTAAAATATGGGGTGAATATACAATTTGTGCGGAATGGCCGTCGTGGACTGCTGGTCACATTCCAAGTGTGAGAAATATTCCCATGGACTCAATAGCATTACAGTGCGTGGAGAGTGGATTGTAACTAAATCGCCAGCGGAGTGGAGTTATCACCCAAGCTATAACTTTCAAATTTTGTACATATCGACAAAAAACACAAGCAATGTTTCAGCCAAATGACCTCCGGGTTAAGCCCGGAGGTCCATTGGCTGAAACTTTGCTTGTGCTGGTTATGCTTCGCAACAAACTGGCAATTATTGGTTGGGTATAATCTCCGCTCTGCAAGTGTTTTAGTAATAATACAATCTCCACGTACTGTACCTAACACTAATAATAGCAATAATCATCAACACTTTAATTAATGAAGCACCGGGTACGTCAATACACATTTTTGCTGATGACGATTTTATTACCTAGTATACGCATGACTGGATATCACTGCCTACGCGTTGATTATGACCACGGCGACTGTACCGTATTGCTGCGAAACATGTACACGTCATCAATAAATTCATTTTCCACCGACATCAAAGATATTCTTTGAAAAACGATCGGCTATGGCAAAGGGTCGTGAAATTGAAGACCTTTGAGACTGTTGCTGTTAAACATTCTTTATTAGTACCAATACCCCCACTCCACCCTCCCTCAGCATAGAGGCAGGGGGATACTTTTCAATATGTAGACAATGAACAGTCCAGCAATCCACTTATATAGATTACCGAGTCATAAAACTGACTTACAAAACAGTGTCATTGTTTATTTTTACGTGCAAGATTAAACATGAGAGCTGTATTCAATATTAGCGAAAAGATGGAAAACGACAATAAAACAGCATAGCCACGTTGAATGCATTCGAACCCATAGCATACGATGTCCCCTTCTGTCGTTATCTTTGAGTCGTATAGTGCAGCGAATATCTCCTGCAGCACAAAAACGAGAATTGCTGATAAAATTCGAAAAATTCCCCAATTTCTGCCAAAATTATCCATATGATATAGTTCACTGAGATATGTGGGAGTTATAGACCAAATTATTCCTAATGCAATGCCACATAAACCAGTGGAAACCATAAATATCACCAGCCGGTATGCCCACGCTGTATTGAGAATGCACCCAGTAATGAACAATACATTACATATCACCAGGAAGTAGGTTCGCGGCAATTTGTTCTTAAGATAATCAGAGAAGATTCCAGAAAGAATGCTTACTACGATACCAAGAATTGGTATAATGAGGACAACGTATGTATCATATGAAGATTGAGCCATAGACTTTGTTGTTGTTGTTACGTTGTTAATTATAACAGTTCCAACAGCGGAAGATATTCCAAACATCCACGCAAATATATGAAAGTTTATGTCTTTGAACGTGTCCATGATCGACGGTTTTCTGTCATTTTCTGGTGGAGGTTTCCTTTCCACATCTGAAGTATTGTGGTTCCTGTTGTCCAACTCCAACTCGCCACTGAATGCCATGTTCTGTTTCCCAGCTATTACCTGCCTCCCATCTTCACTTGACGAATTGTGCTTTATAGCGTCAAGCTGTCCTTCTTTATCATTGTCTTCAGAAGACGAGGCTACATCGGCTGAGTTCAGTGTAACAGGATTCTCAAACTGGTACCCACCCTTCTTTTTAGAAAACCAACTCGAACGTAACTCTGTAACGTTTGAAGCCGTTGGAATGATTTCCTCATTACAATTATCCTTTTTATAGATGCGCAGAAATATGATACACAAAAAGTTCACAACACCGAATATGACTGCATTTGTTAGCATAAAGCCTGGGTAATCGTGATTGCTATCAACATCCTTAGATCCGTGAACAAAGAGCTCATAGTAAACATATATCAGAATGGCTTGACCTGCTGAAAAACAGCAGTTCATCACTCCGCATGCGGTGCCTCTGAACTTCTCAGAAAAGTTCAGTATGGTTGTATTCAATGATACCATGTTCATGAATGTGGACCCATTACCTGAAACACAAATAGAACAGTGTTGTATTTATTAGAAACGATTTTCTTTTCCTGAAATGCCCATTAATGAGCTCGGCTGATATGACTTCAAACTCGTCGGATGTGACGCATATCTCGGCCGATATGAACAAAGCTAGAGTTATATTCCCTTGATGCATTACTAGACGCAGCCATTTTGTTTAGAGCAAGATCGTTCACAGTAATTGGTCGAAAGCAATCAGTTAGTAAAATGGGCATTACCAGGCAAAAGGGAGTAGTTTCTGTACGTTGGTACTAAAAGACGACCGTAGACGAGCGTAGAAAAAGTAAGGGGATTATCTTGGGGGTCTGGGGCCGTGGCAGAGCTATGTGGTGTCTAGGAGAAATTAATGATGACAATAAATAAGGAATAGGTGGATGAAGAGACTTAACCCTTGACCTAACATGAAAAGCAGACAACACTTGCAAATAAAAATTATCGAATAACTATTTTTTTGACTTTTTGAGTCAAAACCATAGCTGATGATCCCTCAATGAGCACGTTTCAATGAGGGTCATAAGCTATGGTTCTGAGACAAAAAATGCCAAGAATAATGAAAATTGATTTTTGTGAATAGCGCTGGTCGGTTTTGACCGTTACGTTGGGTAAAGGGTTAAGATAAGAGTTCTACAGACAATTCATCGTAACCTAAATTTCAGGGACGTACACGGATACTCACTGCAATGAGAGAAGAGGTAGTGTAGTTATCCGAACTGGCGGCTTTCCTAAGAAGCCAAGACGTTCGGATAACTGAACAAGGAGAAAGAGAAGAGGAAACTTCGGACTATGAAAAAAAGTTGAGAAACAATGACACTATCATAAATCTGTAACATTATCTCGGACACGGGGGAGCAGCGAAGATGACTCATTGGGGGTATGCAAGATACAGAGTTTCGTCCAGGAACCCAAACTGGTTCTTCAGTTTGTCCCTTTAGGGGAACTACATTTGGTTATATGGAACCAAACATACACATTAGTTTTTCAGTCTTTCACATTAATTGGAGAGTTAAGGCCTTTGAACTCTGCATAAATTATAAAATATAAAGCCATGCCAAGTTGAAGTTTTAAAATGGCGACGAAGCAACGTCAGTAACATGTTTCCAACTGTTCCATCACGCATGCATTAAGTTGCGTGACAGTTGCAATTTGTTTTATATAAACAAGACAGACAACTCCAAATGTAAATGCACGGTTCTAGATCACATTTGTTTAACACTTTGAACTCTAATAGTATCCTCCATGTCAGCTCAATAGTAGCAATTAGACGAGTCCATATTCATTATTTGGGGTAGACCAATCAATAGTTTCATCGTGCAGCCTCGGGGCTGCACGATGAAAATATTGATTGGTCTACCCCACACATTTACTGAACAGCCATCCTATTTAATAAGGTTATGACGTATCATGTTACTGACCGGGAAAACGGCCGCTAGGGTTCGGTTCAAAGGGTTAAGCAGAAAGCTAAACGCTTATGTGAGCTGTTTCCACGTACAATTTATCAAATAAGTACATAAATATAGCTAGAACGTTGCTTAGCGGAAATCTGGAATATTTTGTTTTTTGACCCTGTATAAGAAATGGAAGCAAAATGGAAAGGGAAGAAACTGAACGGTAAAGGCGAGGTGGGTGAGTTGGAAGGAACGAGAGAGAGAGAGAGAGAGAGAGAGAGAGAGAGAGAGAGAGAGAGAGAGAGACAGAGAGAGAGAGAGACAGAGACAGACAGACAGACAGACAGACAGACAGACAGACAGACAGACAGACAGACAGAGAGCCAGACAGACAGAGAGAGAGAGAGAGACAGAGAGAAAGACAGAGATGATATCACAGGGTCAAAAAAGAAGCAATACTGGCAGCTTCACAAAACACTAAGACTAATAATGTAGGAACGAGAGAGAGAGAGAGAGAGAGAGAGAGAGAGAGAGAGAGAGAGAGAGACAGAGAGAGAGAGAGAGAGAGAGAGAGAGAGAGAGACAGAGACAGAGACAGAGATGATATCACAGGGTCAAAAAAGAAACAATACTAGCAGCTTCACAAAACACTAAGACTAATAATGTAGGAACGAGAGAGAGAGAGAGAGAGAGAGAGAGAGAGAGAGAGAGAGAGAGAGAGAGAGAGAGAGAGAGAGAGACAGAGACAGAGAGACAGAGAGACAGAGACAGAGAGAGACAGAGAGAGAGACAGAGATGATAACACAGGGTCAAAAAAGAAACAATACTAGCAGCTTCACAAAACACTAAGACTAATAATGTAGGAACGAGAGAGAGAGAGAGAGAGAGAGAGAGAGAGAGAGAGAGAGAGAGAGAGAGAGAGAGGGGAGAGAGAGAGAGAGAGAGAGAGAGAGAGAGAGAGAGAGAGATGATATCCCGGGGACAAAAAAGAAACAATGCTAGCAGCTTCACAAAACACTAGGACTAATAATGTGGGGAATAAGATTAAGAAACTAAATTAACCCTTTGAACTCTAGTGGTATCTTCCATGCCAGTTTAATGGCAGCAAATAGAAGAGTCCATATTCATTATTTGGGGTAAACCAATCAAAATTTTCAACGTGCAGCCTTTGGGCAGCACGTTGAAAATATTGATTAGTCTACCACACACATTTACTGATCAGCCTTATGACGTATCTTGTTGCTGGCCGGAAAAACGGCCGCTCGACTTCAAAGGGTTAAGTTCTTCGACTGGGTTTTGTTCTACTTGGAACCATATTTGGCGCGGATTACTTTGAGTGAACTGACGTGTTCCGACTGTGATGGCTCACTTCCCGACTGCCTAATATTCCACCAACATCATTAAGGAATACCTTCAACAAAGGCATGTCTTGATGATACAGTTCGAATATTTGTCAGTTAGTTAAAAAGTTCAGTATTTTTTAGAGATTTATAAGTGAATAAATAAAATGTACATGCACTAGTC
>CM062293.1:504637657-504750157 GCA_031216915.1 Pictodentalium vernedei
CAAATTTAATGGTAATTACAAGCGCTCGAAGTGTGACATCTTACAAATGTATCTCCATGAAAAACCTCAAAATATCCGCTCAGATGCAAGGAAATAGGGGCTTTTGGACCCTGGAATTCAATTTTGTTTTGAACGTGCCGAGCCATGGACGTCTCGTGGTAGCGATGGCCACTGGCCGCCTCATAACTGATCCATTTATGTTACCGCGGCGGAAATGCCTTGCAAACCTCTTCCCGCACACACACACCCACAAAACACTCCCTCACCCATTAATTACATATTCAAGGGTGCTCACCACCCACCCACCCACCCGCTAAAACGCCACTGAGTGAATCAACCAAAGGGAATATTAAAAATCCCTTTAAACACTCGAAAAGACTACTTCGACTGGCTAAATATCAAGATGAACCAATATTATTGCTACCCGTGACAAACTATCAAAAACCTATATCGGAGAAATGATAATACCTCCTCCAAATGAAAAAAAAATCCTGCGCTTCTGGGCAGTCGACCTTCCCTGTTTGATTCCACGATAACAACGAAATTATGCAGAATCGTCAGCTAGGAAATCGGGCGAGTTCCACCGAATGGACGTGATTGGTTACCTGGAAGTCTGTGGAGATATCTGAACGGTCAATGCAGTTTTGAAGGTGGGAAAAAAAACGGATTTTGAAAATTGAAATTTGAAACTTGAAATCTGAAGTTTGAAATTTGAAATTTGAAGTTTGAAATTCGGAGTTTGAAATTTGAAGTGCGAAGTTTGAAATTTGAAATTTGAAGTTTGAAGTTTGAAATTTGAAGTTTGAAATTTGAAATTTGACGTTTGAAATTTGATGTGCATTAGTTGCAAACTATCCATATTGATGCTTATCCTGTTCAGTACCAATTACTTCCTAGAAATGGAACTTTTCTGCTCGTCGTGGGATTCCAAGTGAACATACGGGGTTCAATCGTACATTGTGGATTGAGGAGAGGGGGGGGGGGGGGGGTCGGGGTCTCCTTTATTCTCTTCGCAATAGAGAAAAACAGTCGACACTGTCACAACCTAGACCCCGTATGGGAGGGTGACATGAGGTTATTTAATCCCTTGTTCGAATTACCGGATATGTAGACCAACGTAGAGAGTCGGAATCGGGGCGCGGGTCGAACTCGGCTCTAGGAGTTGAGAACTTTCCGAAACTCAGAAAATCATTCACTCCAAACATTTTGCAGAAACATTTCTTTCACCCCTATATGACCCGACATGTCCATCCACGACACACAAATGATAGATAGATAGCGGCAGAATTCAAATACAGATGCCCTAGAGTTTCGTGTCTGGCTCCGTATGAACACACCCCCTATCTACCCTCATCTGTACTAAGTGGGGCATGCGAAATATATTTTCACCATATACCAAATCACACTGTGTTCTCAATGACCACAATGCTTGCAATACCATGAAGATATTCGCAGGTGGATGTATGTTTGTTGGGGAAGGAGGTGGAGGGGGGGGGGGGGGGATTGGGAGAAGGTTTTCCCTTTTGAATGATATTCCCACCAGCTGTATACATGTGACTACCCGACTTCAAATTTAACGAGAGACTCGCGATCGACTGCATTGACTAACAAATGTGTGTCATCAACATGTTATACTCATCATTATAGTGGTACAATGAAGGTCCCCGCCTATCTAAAATAATGTCATTCTGGCGATTCCAGTTTTGAGGATATTTTCTTACAAAACGTTGTGTTGAATGGGGTTTTATCCCCACATTCACATAAACACCCATCCCCACCCATACATACACGTTACAGAATGTTTACACTTTCGATTAAGCTCCTGATTTTGAATTTTGAATTAATTCCGACAACAGTCCGACGAGCGCTTTTCTAGGATAAAATAAAGAGCAAGAAGAAGTTATTAATTACAGTGTTGAGCGGTACTTATGCCATACATATTGGGTTAATATTGTGTTTTGATGACACATAGCTGAACATTTTTTTCCTCCTTATAATATTCCAATAAACGAAACAATATTATTTACAAAAAGTCTACGATTGCATGGTGAACACCCCTACAACACATCAAGCCCATGGACTAAACCCCTTCATATAGATAATAAGATCTATATGCGGTTTGATTTTGCTAGAAATGCCATATAAAATCCCCGGTAGTGCATACTGAATTATTTTTAAGTAGACCGCCCGGACATGGAGGTAATACCATACTAAAATGCCACAAAAATTTCAAAATCGGGTGCACACGAGTCCTCAACCAAACAGAATATCAAAAATCCCTCCAATCACTCAAAACGGCTACTTCGATAGACTGAGTATTAAGATGTACTAATAATATTGCTACCCATGACAAAGTATAAACCTACCCTATATCGGCGAAATGATAATACCTCTTCCAAATGAAAAATAAATCCTGCGCAACTGGGCAGTCGACCGCACCTGTTTGATATTACGATAAGAATGAAATTATACAGAATCGTCAGCTACGGAATTGGGCGAGTTTCTCCGAATGAACGTGATTGGTTAACTAGACGTCGGTGGCGATATCTCATTGGTCCAGTGTACTTTAGAAGGCGGGAAGAAAAAAAAAAACGGATTCTGAAAATTGAAATTTGAAATTTGAAATTTGAAATTTGAAGTTTGAAATTTGAAGTTTGAAATTTGAAATTTGAAATTTGAAGTTTGAAATTTGAAATTTGAAGTTTGAAATTTGAATGAGCCTTCTGGGCTTTCGTACTTATAACTCTGTAATTCTCAGGCGACGACATGAGCGATGAAGGATATCTTTCGAGAACAAAGGCAATGAATTGGGACAGTGTCAGCTCTGACATAAACAAAAACCCATTAAAACATTTCAATGATCTGTATTAAAGCTTCAGTACTCGCTGGGATGCTCTAAATGATTTATTTTTCAGTTAGTCAAAGAATGATTTTGAGATCATTGGACTTTCCGAAATTTTCCATATTCCGAACAATACATCGTACACCCTTCCTGGTTATCAGCCACTAATTAACAATAACCGACTCGACAATGACGACGGAAGAGGAGGTGTAGGCCTATTTATCAAAGAAGGCACCGAATTTAAAATTTAACATGACCTATCTGTCTTCCGCATGTTTTGGGGTCGCTCTTTATTGAAATAAAAAATCTAGAAGAGTGGTGGAAGTCATATACAGACCCAATACCCCTCCTAAACGGATATGGACCTGTTTTTGTCAATGATGAATAAAATAACCGACAAACTGAACCATGAAAAATAAAATGGGAAACTTCAACATCGATCTATTAAAAACGGGAACCCATGGCAAAACTAAAGCATATATTAACCTAATGTTCAGTCAAGGCTTTTCACCTGTCATTACACAACCCAAGAGAGTGACTCGTCACTCTGCAACGATCATTGTTCATATATTTTCTAATAATATACGTTCTACATTGGTCGGTGTAGTATTGACCGACATCTCAGACCAGTTTCGCACATTTTATTTAGAAAATAACCCCGTGAAAGACGATGAAAAGAATATTCGTGTAACAAGGACAATAAACCCGGAAAGTATTGAATACTTTAAACCGCTCTTAGAAGAGCATGATTCTTAATTGTTACTGAAGAAAACTGCCCTAATTTGAGCTTCAATAATTTCGTTGATATTTATCTCGATGCCTTCGAAAAGGCTTTTCCCATGACGCAAGTCCGAGAGACGAAAACATTTATTAAGAGCCAATCCTTTATGGTCTGATTATTCCCTCTGACACTAAAAAGAAATTTTATTTTAAAAAGTTACATTGTTCCAATGAGAGAAATATCCAAAAATTATAAAAACTACAGAAGAATATTTAATAGAGTAACAAAACAATGCAAAGCAATTTACTACAAAAGGATTCTTGAGGAAAATAAATACAACATGTGTAAAACCTGGGAAATCTCGAATACAAGTATTATTAAATCCACACGTACAAATAAATTGTCCTCCTCTTTTGAATAACCTTTTCATATGGCCTACTACAACCCACGGAATTATCAATTTAGTAAACTCCACGAAACACAAAATGAGCGAAGACTGTGATAGCTTCATTTCATTACGAAATAACTGTTGTTTTCCTTCGGTTTATGCGATATAAACCGAAAATTTTCGGCACTAGCTTCATAACTCGCGTAGCGAGTTATAATTAAGCTTGTGCTGAAAATTTTCGGTTTATATCGCATAAACCGAAGGAAAACAACAGTCATTTCTTATAATTTAATCCGACTGTAGTATTAAAATATAAAAACTATGTGTACGTGAACGAAAAACTTTTAATTTTCGCAAAAGACAACAGTCAAACTCAGGAAAGTGTGTCACAAACAGGTCACGTTAATCATTGTCAAATTGCTTGTGTTTTGAATTTCGATCGCAGACGACAGTTATTTAGCAAGTCACGTAACAATATCATTAAGAACATTTTTTTTAAGTTCCCCCAAAATCACGTTTGGATGTATGATATTTTATTCGTCTCCCACTTCGGTATATTTTATTAAATTCAATTGTTCCCGAGAAATTATCATTATATTCTCGCTGACTGGAGGCGATGAAAAATCGATCATTGATCTTTGTTTACAAGCTTGTTATCCATCTATCAGTCTGCCGTCACGCACTCGCGGTGACAATTGGATTGAGTGGGCGGGGCTTCTAGAGTCTCTTAAGTTGGATCGGATGTGCGAACGTGTAGACATTCCAAATCATTACGTGATTTGGTTTATAAGATTTTGACGACTTTCACGTTGTACTTTCAAGAAATCAAACGCAGAGGCGGGGCAAACGATTAAATTATTTCTAACTTAAACATTCCATAAACCTCACTGCAGTACCTGTAGCTCATATTGTAAATACTTCGTTTTTACAAGGTTCTGTTCCTCAAACAACGAAGGCTGCCAAAGTGATACCCATATTCAAATCTGGAGACGAGCATTTGTTCACTAAGTACAGACCAATAAATATTTTATTTTACCAACATTTTCTGAAATTCTAGAGACACTAGTCTCCGTTAGAGTAATTATATTCCAAAATAGATTTGACATAATATATGAGTATCAGTTCGGCTCCACAGAAAAACATTCCACCATTCACCCCGAACTACGTTTTTCGAAATATGAACAGATGAAAACAATAAACTCACCAAGACAGTACATTATCAGCATTCCTCGACCTCTCGGAAGAGTTTGATACAACAAACCATGATATCTTTCTGAAGAAACTGGAATGGAATGGCATTAGAGGAATAGCAAACGACTGGTTTAAAAGCTATCTCTGGGATAGATAGCAATGGTCATTTACGACGACCAAAAATCAGACTTGCTTAACATCAAATGTGGTATACCACAGGGTTCGGTGTTACGACCGTTCCTCTTCAACTGAACTTAATATTTTGTCTTTTACCTTCGACACTATTGTATACCCTTAGGGCCCAAACGTTGAAAAAGTAGTAATTGATACGAATACTGAATTAGAGAAAATATTCGAATGGTGTTTAGTAAATAGATTAGCAGTCAATGCCAATAAAACTAATTTAATTGTAATGAGTGTCGCGCAAAACAAAGAAATCCATAATAATGTTATTATAAATACAGTGAGCTCCGATGATAAGTCACTGAAATTCTTGGGAATAATTCTGGATGATAAATTATCCTTCGCAACTCATATTTCGCAGCTCTGTGTCAAAATAGCGCGTGCAAATTTCGCACTCAATAAGGTCAAAACTATTCTTCTGACTCAGGGGCATGTTTTGTCTGGCAGGGCTCCTTGAGCCCTGATAGTCAGGACATGCAGGTGACTGAGTCTCGCCAGAAATATTAAGATTTGTCATATCCCTTCCATTCTGGCATCTTATCACTTCTCATCATTCTCATCTGAATATTTCATTATTGAATGGTTCACTGAATCACTGAATGGCTTGAAACTCTGCTCTCTTGCCCGCTTTTCGATTTTTTCTCTATTTGAATGGGGAATAGCAGGAAGACAGCCAACAGGGCTATGCTGTTTCCCGCTGTACACATATTAGTTTAATGTTATTTTTGTACAATAATTATACTGCAAACAAAGATTTCAATTTCAAAAATATTCTTCCGCACAATGCCATGACGACGCTTTACTATGCCTTGATCCACAGCCATTTGGCGCATGGAATCCATGCATGGGGTAATTCGAAATCGACTAATAAGCTCCTATTGATTTAGAAACGATCGCTGAGATCATAAACAATACGAAATTTAATGCACATATGGGCTCCTTATTCTATACGGAGAAGATTATGAAAGTGGACGACTTGTTTTAATTGCACGCGTTACTTTTTGTACACAACTGGCATTGGGGTAACTAGTATAGTATGGTATGTTAGGATTTATCTCAGTAGGGTATAGTATAGTATAGCATAGTGTGGGTGGGTGGGTGGTGGGCTGTCACGATTAGATTACATTTTAATCACAGCTGACGTACAGACAGCAGCTGTCCAAAAAGTAGATATTGGTATCAGGTACAGATTGGACCACGCACCCGTTATAATTTAACTGAAATTTCTGAATGAAACTAGAGGACGCGGTACTTGGAAATTTAATGACAATTTGCTAAACGGCTCCAAATACACTCAAATAGTTAAGGATACTGTTGCAGATACTGTCCTTGAGTATTCGTATAATAATAATAATAATAATAATAATATTAATAATAATAATAATAATAATAATAATAATAATAATAATAATTCTAGATGGTTGCGAAAATATGTTTGAAAATATCAATTGCCTACCTAATAAACTGCAACATCTAAGAAATAAAAAAGTTCAAGGCATGATTATCAGATGAAAGGCCCGATGGAAAGTCGAAGGCGGGAAGCCCTCAAAATACCTCTGCAACTTAGAAAAGAGGCAGTACACAGAAGAAATACTGACAGAAGTTTACTGATAAGATGGGGTGAGATTGTAAATGGAATAATTTTTTTAGCATGCATCTTTCACAATGTTTTATGACTGGTGAGCTTTTTTTTAATTCATAATATGTTATTTCAATTAATAGTGGTATTTTCGGAAGAGAATATAAAACTTGAGATACATGTATTTTCCACAAGCCAGCTAAATCATACTATAACCTCATTTTTATTACCCCATGTAATGGTATAATGTAACTGAGGTTATAGTTTGATTTTTAAACTGAAAAGAGATCTTTTATAGTTGTACTTTAAACTAGGGCTGTCACGATTTTTTAATTTAGGAATCGATTAATCGTCGCAGATAATCGACGATTAATCGTACCTAAATGACCCCTCTCCTCTCCCTCTCTTTGAAGTCGATAAAAATGAAGTTCAAGCCAGCTGACCTACCTCAAGGAAACAACGAAGACGATCCTTTTCAGGTGCATTCAAAGCTTTGATGTTCTGAACTTTTGAACTGTCAGTGTAATAATCAAGACCGGTCGGCAGTTGCGAACTTCGCAACTGCCGACCGGTCTTGATTATTACACTGACGGTTCAAAAGTTCAGAACATCAAAGCTTTGATGAATGTACCTGAAAGACAATTGCTTCCAACAGATTCTTGGGAGTTTAACATCGATGTTCTTAACTCTTTATCTTTAGAAACAATAGTTTTTTCATCAAATTTTCTTTTAATTATTAAACGTCCTAAAACGGGATACAATTTACCGATTATTCGACAACGAAAAATACCCAAATTAATAAGTGATGATGGTACAGAGTGTACAGAAATTAAAATCACACTCACCGAGCAACGTAACTTTTACGAAACACTGTACAAATTAAAAATAATAGCAATCACAAAACGGACCTTTTAGAAAGCTTCTTCTTTGACTCTTAAAATTCATACAGTTGCAAACTGGATACAGAAACAGTTTTCTACTTGATGGAAAAATAACTTTAAATGAGGGTGTTGCGGCTTTAAAAGATATGGGTAACAGCAAATCACCCGGTTCTGATGGATTTACAATCGAATTTTATAAATATTTCTGCGGTGATTTGGGCACATACGAAGTTAATTCCACAAATCTTGGCTATGACATAGCAAAATTATCTCTCTCTCAGAGGCGGGGTTTTATTGCATCCTTAATGTTAATCAAAAAATAGGCTCTTCGGCAATTGCCAACACTTAAAAAAGTTCTCCCTAAAGTAATCTCCGAAAGTCAGCTGGGATTTATGAATGGATGATTCATAAGTGAATCCACGCGATTGGTCACTGAATCAAATGCGAATCTATGAATATTCCTGAAATGTTAGTTCTAGTTTACTTCAAAAAAGCATTTGATTTCCTTGAATGGTCTTTTATCAGAAAAACTCTGAATTTTTTTTATATTTTGGCGAATCCTAAATCCAGTGGTTAAGCACCTTCTACGGCGAGGTTTCTAGCTGCATTATAAACCATTGGCACCGTTCAGGTTATTTTAATATTCAGAGGGGAGTACGTCAAGGGGACCCATTGTCTCCTTACCTGTTTATTCTGTGTGTCAAAATACTTAGCGCATTCCTTAAATTGAACTAAAAAATAAACGGAATCCAAATTAATTATTCAGATTATGTAATCAACCAATACGCTGACGACAGTTCTTAGATGACGAACAAGATTCCCTAAACGAGGCCCTAAATGCTCTTGACAAATTCCCTGCTATATCCGGATTAAGCGTTAACTTTGATAAAACTCATATCGTTTGGATAGGATCTCGGCGTGGTTGAGGGTTCGAACTGAAAACAGAAAAAAATATAAAGTGGAATCATAACGGAATCCTTGGCATAAAATTTTAACTAAATTCGGACAATTACTTCTATAAACACTTTTCAGAAAAGATAAACAAAATGCGAAACCTCGTAGAGTATTGGTCCCGCTGAAATCTTGCATTAGTTACAGTTATTAAAACGTAAGCGACCCTATCCTAATACACTCTCTTACTGTTCTCCCTGATCCGGCTGATATTAGATGCAATTCAAAGTATAATTTTAAAATTTCTATGGTCGGACAAAATGGACAAAATAACGTGATGTAATAATCAATTTAATCGAAAATGGCGGGCTCGACTAGCCCACGTAAAAACACTGTGTTGCTCTTTAAAAATGGGATAGCTCCAAACATTACTAGATTCAGAAATAATGGGTCGATGGAAAACACTCGTAGTCGATAATTTTGAAGAATATGGGGGGGGGGGGAGCAAAATGTGGTTTTTGAATAAACGTGGTATACTTAGAGTTTCACATTATATGGACCCTTTCTGGAAAAACGTGCTTAATATATGGGATCTTGTGCAAAATAGCGATCTCACAACCCTGACCGAGATTCTCTCACAACCACTATTTTATAATAATTATTTAGAAATTAATAATGAATCGTTTCCTTACAGATGTTGGTGTACAAAGGGTGTTTCTTTATAAACGATATAATTAGCACTTCAGGAGCCATTATTGACTTTCAAGAATTTATGTTGAAATATGACTTTGATATACCATTCACCAACTACATCGGTGTGGCGCATGCAATACCAAGGTCATGGAAAAATATAATATCCAACGGAAAAAAATTGAATATGTTCCAGATCCCTTGGTGTGTGACATCATATCTTGCACTAAAGCAAACCGCCATTTCTATCCCATTTTTCTTAAAGCGTCTCAAAAACCTACACATACCCAAGAGAAATGGAACATCACATTAGATACAAAATCTTGACCATAGTGATTGGCAACACATTTACAAACAAACTTTTCAAGGAAACAGATGATACATATCTACAAAGTTTACAATATAAGATGCATCACAAAATCTTATTCACACAATCTAAACTCTTTAAATGTGGGGTTTCGGAAACAGAGCTGTGCTCTTTCTGTGGAAATACGACGGAAAAGATAGCACATCTATTTTACGACTGTCCTTTCTCAAAAACAGTTTTACTTTCACTAGTGGAAATATTAACCTTAATCCGGATCAACAAGTTCAACTAAACATAAACAAAAGAGAAATAATTTTATGCGCAACTTTCGAGCATACCTATCCAAATGTCTGGAATACCTGCCTCATCATCTACAAAAAGTATATTTACACCCACAGCCGAAGTAATACCCCCTTCTTTTTCAGGTCTAGCAGGAGCTATAAAATCCTACAAAAAATTTGAAATGTATTCTCTATATATGTACTCAATCGGTAAGGCTGAGCGCATTAAGGAAAATTGGAACTACCTAATTGATGCATTTTTTTAATAATTGGAGAACTGCTCTGTATGTATATATATTATACAGTAAAAATTCAATTTTGCTGCAATCTTATTATTCCCGCATCTTCGAAAAAGCGGGGATATTGTCTTGATCTCCGTCCGACCGTCCGTCCGTCCGCCCGCCCGTCCGTCCGTCCGTCCGTCCGTCCGTCCGTCCGTCCGTCCGTCCGTCCGTCAGTCCGTCACACCCTGAAAGGCACCTAGGGTATTCAATTCAAAACGTTTAAACAATGCTAATGTGTTCAGGTAACATCTCTAGATGTGCATGAAGGTTTCGGAATTTTGATTTTGCCCCAGGTGGTTCCAGTGGAACCACTTTTATAGTTAGAAAATCAGTTTTCATCGAAAGGCTCCTAGAGTATTTAATTCGAAACACTTAAACTCAGCTAATGTGTTCAGGTAACATCTCTAGATGTGCATGAAGGTTTCGGAATTTTGATTTTGCCCCCGTTGGTTCCAGTGGAACCACTTTTATCGTTAGAAAATCAGTTTTCATCGAAAGGCCCAAGGGTATTTAATTCGAAATGCTTAAACTATGCTAATGTGTTCAGGTAGCAACTCGAGATGTGCACGAAGGTTTCGGAATTTTGGTTCGGCTCCCGGTGGTTCCAGTGGAACCACTTTTATCATTAGAAAATCAGTTTTCATCGAAAGGCTCCCAGGGTATTCAATTCGAAACGTTAAAACTATGTTAATGTGTTCAGGTAACATCTTTAGATGTGCATGAAGGTTTCGGAATTTTGATTTTGCCCCTGGTGGTTCCAGAAGAACCACTTTTATCGTTAGAAAATCAGTTTTCATCGATAGGCTCCTAGGGTATTTAATTCCAAACGTTTAAACTATGCTAATGTGTTCAGGTAACATCTTTAGATGTGCATGAAGGATTCGAAATTTTGATTTTGCCCCCGTTGGTTCCAGTGGAACCACTTTCATCTTTAGAAAATCAGTTTTTATCGAAAGGCTCCCAGGGTATTTATTTCGAAACGCTTAAACTATGCTAATGTGTTAAGGTAACATCTCTAGATGTGCAGGGAAGTTTCGGAATTTTGATTTTGCCACCAGTGGCTCCAGTAGAACCACATTTATCGTTAGAAAATCAGTTTTCATCGCAAAGCTCCTAGGGTATTTAATTCGAAACGTTTAAACTATGCTAATGTGTTCAGCTAAAATCTCTAGATGCGCAGGAAGGTTTCGGATTTTTGATTGTGCCCCCTGTGGTTCCAGTGGAACCACTTTTATCGTTAGAAAAACAGTTTTTATCGAAAGGCTACTAGGGTATTCAATTCAAAACGTTTAAACTATGCTAATGTGTTCAGGTAACATATCTAGATGTGCATGAATGCTTCGGAATTTTGATTTTGCCCCCGGTGGTTCCAGTGGAACCACTTTTATCTTTAGAAAATCAGTTTTCATCGAAAGGCTCCTAGGGTATTTATTTCGAAACGATTAAACTCAGCTAATGCGTTCAGGTAACATCTCTAGATGTGCATGAAGGTTTCGGAATTTTGAGTTCGCCCCCGTTGGTTCCAGTGGAACCACTTTTATCGTTAGAAAATCAGTTTTCATCGAAGGGCCCAAGGGTATTTAATTCGAAATGCTTGAACTATGCTAATGTGTTCAGGTAGCAACTCGAGATGTGCACGAAGGTTTCGGAATTTTGGTTCGGCCCCCGGTGGTTCCAGTGGAACCACTTTTATCATTAGAAAATCAGTTTTCATCGAAAGGCTCTTAGGGTATTCAATTCGAAACGTTTAAACTATGTTAATGTGTTCAGGTAACATCTTTAGATGTGCACGAAGGTTTTGGAATTTTGATTTCGCCCCTGGTGGTTCCAGTAGAACCACTTTTATCGTTAGAAAGTCAGTTTTCATCGATAGGCTCCTAGGGTATTTAATTCGAAACGATTAAACTATGCTAATGTGTTCAGGTAACATCTTTAGATGTGCATGAAGGTTTCGGAATTTTGATTTTGCCCCTGGTGGTTCCAGTAGAACCACATTTATCGTTAGAAAATCAGTTTTCATCGAAAGGCTCCTAGGGTATTTATTTCGAAATGTTTAAACTATGCTAATGTGTTCAGCTAACATCTGTAGATGCGCATGAAGGTTTCGGATTTTTGATTGTGCCCCCGGTGGTTCCAGTGGAACCACTTTTATCGTTAGAAAAACAGTTTTTATCGAAAGGCTCCTAGGGTATTCAATTCAAAACGTTTAAAGTATGCTAATGTGTTGAGGTAACATATCTAGATATGCATAAAGGCTTCGGAATTTTGATTTTGCCCCCGTTGGTTCCAGTGGAACCACTTTTATCTTTAGAAAATCAGTTTTCATCGAAAGGCTCCCAGGGTATTTATTTCGAAACGCTTAAACTAAGCTAATGTGTTTAGGTAACATCTCTAGATGTGCATGAAAGTTTCGGAATTTTGATTTTGCCCCCAGTGGTTCCAGTAGAACCACATTTATCGTTAAAAAATCAGTTTTCATCGAAAAGCTCCTAGGGTATTTAATTCGAAACGTTTAAACCATGCTAATGTGTTCAGCTAACATCTCTAGATGCGCAGGAAGGTTTCGGATTTTTGATTGTGCCCCCTGCGGTTCCAGTGGAACCACTTTTATCGTTAGAAAAACAGTTTTTATCGAAAGGCTCCTAGGGTATTCAATTCAAAACTATGCTAATGTGTTCAGGTAACATATCTAGATGTGCATGAAGGCTCCTAGGGTATTCAATTCAAAACTATGCTAATGTGTTCAGGTAACATATCTAGATGTGCATGAAGGCTTCGGAATTTTGATTTTGCCCCCGGTGGTTCCAGTGGAACCACTTTTATCTTTAGAAAAACAGTTTTTATCGAAAGGCTCCCAGGGTATTTATTTCGAAACGCTTAGACTATGCTAATGTGTTCAGGTAACATCTCTAGATGTGCAGGGAAGTTTCGGAATTTTGATTTTGCCCCCAGTGGTTCCAGTAGAACCACATTTATTGTTAGAAAATCAGTTTTCGTCGAAAAGCTCCTAGGGTATTTAATTCGAAACGTTTAAACTATGCTAATGTGTTCAGCTAACATCTCTAGATGCGCAGGAAGGTTTCGGATTTTTGATTGTGCCCCCTGTGGTACCAGTGGAACCACTTTTATCGTTAGAAAAACAGTTTTTATCGAAAGGCTCCTAGGGTATTCAATTCAAAACGTTTAAAGTATGCTAATGTGTTCAGGTAACATATCTTGATGTGCATGAATGCTTCGGAATTTTGATTTTGCCCCCGGTGGTTCCAGTGGAACCACTTTTATCTTTAGAAAATCAGTTTTCATCGAAAGGCTCCTAAGGTATTTATTTCGAAACGATTAAACTCGGTTAATGCGTTCACGTAACATCTCTAGATGTGCATGAAGGTTTCGGAATTTTGATTTTGCCCCCGTTGGTTCCAGTGGAACCACTTTTATCGTTCGAAAAGCAGTTTTCATCGAAAGGCCCAAGGGTATTTAATTCGAAATGCTTAAACTATGCTAATGTGTTCAGGTAGCAACTCAAGATGTGCACGAAGGTTTCGGAATTTTGGTTCGGCCCCCGGTGGTTCCAGTGGAACCACTTTTATCATTAAAAAATCAGTTTTCATCGAAAGGCTCCTAGGGTATTCAATTCGAAACGTTTAAACTATGTTAATGTGTTCAGGTACCATCTTTAGATGAGCATGAAAGTTTTGGAATTTTGATTTTGCCCCTGGTGGTTCCAGTAGAACCACTTTTATCGTTAGAAAGTCAGTTTTCATCGATAGGCTCCTAGGGTATTTAATTCGAAACGATTAAACTATGCTAATGTGTTCAGGTAACATCTTTAGATGTGCATGAAGGTTTCGGAATTTTGATTTTGCACCTGGTGGTTCCAGTAGAACCACATTTATCGTTAGAAAATCAGTTTTCATCGAAAGGCTCCTAGGGTATTTATTTCGAAACGTTTAAACTATGCTAATGTGTTCAGCTAACATCTCTAGAGTCGCATGAAGGTTTCGGATTTTTGATTTTGCCCCCGGTGGTTCCAGTGGAACCACTTTTATCGTTAGAAAAGCAGTTTTTATCGAAAGGCTCCTAGGGTATTCAATTCAAAACGCTTAAAGTATGCTAATGTGTTCAGGTAACATATCTAGATGTGCATGAAGGCTTCGGAATTTTGATTTTGCCCCCGGTGGTTCCAGTGGAACCACTTTTATCTTTAGAAAGTCAGTTTTCATCGAAAGTCTCCCAGGGTATTTATTTCGAAACGCTTAAACTATGCTAATGTGTTCACGTAACATCTCTAGATGTGCATGATGGTTTCGGAATTTTGATTTTGCCCCCGTTGGTTCCAGTGGAACCACTTTTATCGTTAGAAAAACAGTTTTTATCGAAAGGCTCCTAGGGTATTCAATTCAAAACGTTTAAAGTATGCTAATGTGTTCAGGTAACATATCTAGATGTGCATGAAGGCTTCGGAATTTGGAATTTTGATTTTGCCCCCGGTGGTTCCAGTGGAACCACTTTTATCTTTAAAAAATCAGTTTTCATCGAAAGGCTCCCAGGGTATTTATTTCGAAACGCTTAAACTATGCTAATGTGTTCAGGTAACATCTCTAGATGTGCATGAAGGTTTCGGAATTTTGATTTTGCCCCTGGTGGTTCCTGTAGTACCACTTTTATCGTTAGAAAGTCAGTTTTCATCGATAGGCTCCTAGGGTATTTAATTCGAAACGATTAAACTATGCTAATGTGTTTAGGTAACATCTTTAGATGTGCATGAAGGTTTTGGAATTTTGATTTTGCCCCTGGTGGTTCCAGTAGAACCACTTTTATCGTTAGCAAGTCAGTTTTCATCGATAGGCTCCTAGGGTATTTAATTCGAAACGATTAGACTATGCTAATGTGTTCAGGTAACATCTTTAGATGTGCATGATGGTTTCGGAATTTTGATTTTGCAACTGGTGGTTCCAGTAGAACCACATCGTTAGAAAATCAGTTTTCATCGAAAGGCTCCTAGGGTATTTATTTCGAAACGTTTAAACTATGCTAATGTGTTCAGCTAACATCTCTAGAGGCGCATGAAGGTTTCGGATTTTTGATTGTGCCCCCGGTGGTTCCAGTGGAACCACTTTTATCGATAGAAAAACAGTTTCTATCGAAAGGCTCCTAGGGTATTCAATTCGAAACGTTTAAACTATGCTAATGTGTTCAGCTAACATCTCTAGATGCGCATGAAGGTTTCGGAATTTTGATTGTGCCCCCGGTGGTTCCAGTGGAACCACTTTTATCATTAGAAAATCAGTTTTCATCAAAAGGCTCCTAGGGTATTTAATTCGAAATGCTCAAACAATGCTAATGTGTTCAGGTAGCACCTCTAGATGTGCATGAAGGTTTCGGAATTTTGGTTCGGCCCCCAGTGGTTCCAGGGGAACCAATTTTATCATTGGAAAATCAGTTTTCACCGAAAGGCTCCTAGGGTATTCAATTCGAAACGTTTAAACTATGCTAATGTGTTCAGGTAGCAACTCTAGATGTGCACGAAGGTATCGGAAGTTTAATTTTGCCCCAGGTGGTTTCAGTGGAACCACTTTTATCATTAGAAAAACAGTTTTTATCGATAGGCTCCTAGGGTATTCAATTCAAAACGTTTAAAGTATGCTAATGTGTTCAGGTAACATATCTCGATGTGCATGAAGGCTTCGGAATTTTGATTTTGCCCCCGGTGGTTCCAGTGGAACCACTTTTATCTTTAGAAAATCAGTTTTTATCAAAAGTATTTATTTCGAAACGCTTAAACTATGCTAATGTGTTCAGGTAACATCTCTAGATATGCAGGAAAGTTTCGGAATTTTGATTTTGCCCCCAGTGGTTCCAGTAGAACCACATTTATCGTTAGAAAATCAGTTTTATCGAAAAGCTCCTAGGGTATTTAATTCGAAACGTTTAACCTATGCTAATGTGTTCAGCTAACATCTCTAGATGCGCAGGAAGGTTTCGGATTTTTGATTGTGCCCCATGTGGTTCCAGTGGAACCACTTTTATCTTTAGAAAATCAGTTTTCATCGAAAGGCTCCTAGGGTATTTATTTCGAAACGATTAAACTCGGCTAATGCGTTCACGTAACATCTCTAGATGTGCATGAAGGTTTCGGAGTTTTGATTTTGCCCCCGTTGGTTCCAGTGGAACCACTTTTATCGTTAGAAAATCAGTTTTCATCGAAAGGCCCGAGGGTATATAATTCGAAATGCTTAAACTATGCTAATGTGTTCAGGTAGCAACTCGAGATGTGCACGAAGGTTTCGGAATTTTGGTTCGGCCCCCGGTGGTTCCAGTGGAACCACTTTTATCATTAGAAAATCAGTTTTCATCGAAAGGCTCCTAGGGTATTCAATCCGAAACGTTTAAACTATGTTAATGTGTTCAGGTACCATAATTAGATGAGCATGAAGGTTTTGGAATTTTGATTTTGCCCCTGGTGGTTCCAGTAGAACCACTTTTATCGTTAGAAAGTCAGTTTTCATCGATATGCTCCTAGGGTATTTAATTCGAAACGTTTAAACTATGTTAATGTGTTCAGGTACCATAATTAGATGTGCATGAAGGTTTTGGAATTTTGATTTTGCCCCTGGTGGTTCCAGTAGAACCACTTTTATCGTTAGGAAGTCAGTTTTCATCGATATGCTCCTAGGGTATTTATTTCGAAACGTTTAAACTATGCTAATGTGTTCAGCTAACATCTCTAGATGCGCATGAAGGTTTCGGAATTTTGATTGTGCCCCCGGTGGTTCCTGTGGAACCACTTTTATCGATAGAAAAACAGTTTCTATCGAAAGGCTCCTAGGGTATTCAATTCGAAACGTTTAAACTATGCTAATGTGTTCAGCTAACATCTCTAGATGCGCATGAAGGTTTCAGAATTTTGATTGTGCCCCCGGTGGTTCCTGTGGAACCACTTTTATCGATAGAAAAACAGTTTCTTTCGAAAGGCTCCTAGGGTATTCAATTCGAAACGTTTAAACTATGCTAATGTGTTCAGCTAACATCTCTAGATGCGCATGAAGGTTTCGGAGTTTTGATTGTGCCCCCGGTGGTTCCAGTGGAACCACTTTTATCGTTAGAAAGTCAGTTTTCATCGATATGCTCCTAGGGTATTTATTTCGAAACGTTTAAACTATGCTAATGTGTTCAGCTAACATCTCTAGATGCGCATGAAGGTTTCGGAATTTTGATTGTGCCCCCGGTGGTTCCTGTGGAACCACTTTTATCGATAGAAAAACAGTTTCTATCGAAAGGCTCCTAGGGTATTCAATTCGAAACGTTTAAACTATGCTAATGTGTTCAGCTAACATCTCTAGATGCGCATGAAGGTTTCGGAATTTTGATTGTGACCCGGTGGTTCCAGTGGAACCACTTTTATCATTAGAAAATCAGTTTTCATCAAAAGGCTCCTAGGGTATTTAATTCGAAATGCTCAAACAATGCTAATGTGTTCAGGTAGCACCTCTAGATGTGCATGAAGGTTTCGGAATTTTGGTTCGGCCCCCGGTGGTTCCAGGGGAACCAATTTTATCATTGGAAAATCAGTTTTCGTCGAAAGGCTCCTAGGGTATTCAATTCGAAACGTTTAAACTATGCTAATGTGTTCAGGTAGCAACTCTAGATGTGCACGAAGGTATCGGAAGTTTGATTTTGCCCCAGGTGGTTCCAGTGGAACCACTTTTATCATTAGAAAAACAGTTTTTATGGATAGGCTCCTAGGGTATTCAATTCAAAACGTTTAAAGTATGCTAATGTGTTCAGGTAACATATCTAGATGTGCATGAAGGCTTCGGAATTTTGATTTTGCCCACGGTGGTTCCAGTGGAACCACTTTTATCTTTAGAAAATCAGTTTTTATCAAAAGGCTCCCAGGGTATTTATTTCGAAACGCTTAAACTATGCTAATGTGTTCAGGTAACATCTCTAGATATGCAGGAAAGTTTCGGAATTTTGATTTTCCCCCAGTGGTTCCAGTAGAACCACATTTATCGTTAGAAAATCAGTTTTTTCGAAAAGCTCCTAGGGTATTTAATTCGAAACGTTTAAACTTTGCTAAGGTGTTCAGCTAACATCTCTAGATGCGCAGGAAGGTTTCGGATTTTTGATTGTGCCCCATGTGGTTCCAGTGGAACCACTTTTATCGTTAGAAAAACAGTTTTTATCGAAAGGCTCCTAGGGTATTCAATTCAAAACGTTTAAACTATGCTAATGTGTTCAGGTAACATATATTGATGTGCATGAATGCTTCGGAATTTTGATTTTGCTCGCGGTGGTTCCAGTGGAACCACTTTTATCTTTAGAAAATCAGTTTTCATCGAAAGGCTCCTAGGGTATTTATTTCGAAACGATTAAACTCGGCTAATGCGCTCACGTAACATCTCTAGATGTGCATGAAGGTTTCGGAATTTTGATTTTGCCCCCGTTGGTTCCAGTGGAACCACTTTTATCGTTAGAAAATCAGTTTTCATCGAAAGGCCCAAGGGTATTTAATTCGAAATGCTTAAACTAATGCTAATGTGTTCAGGTAGCAACTCGAGATGTGCACGAAGGTTTCGGAATTTTGGTTCGGCCCCCGGTGGTTCCAGTGGAACCACTTTTATGATTAGAAAATCAGTTTTCATCGCAAGGCTCCTAGGGTATTCAATCCGAAACGTTTAAACTATGTTAATGTGTTCAGGTACCATCATTAGATGTGCATGAAGGTTTTGGAAATTTGATTTTGCCCCTGGTGGTTCCAGTAGAACCACTTTTATCGTTAGAAAGTCAGTTTTCATCGATAGGCTCCTAGGGTATTTAATTCGAAACGATTAAACTATGCTAATGTGTTCAGGTAACATCTTTAGATGTGCATGAAGGTTTCGGAATTTTGATTTTGCACCTGGTGGTTCCAGTAGAACCACATTTATCGTTAGAAAATCAGTTTTCATCGAAAGGCTCCTAGGGTATTTATTTCGAAACGTTTAAACTATGCTAATGTGTTCAGCTAACATCTCTAGAGGCGCATGAAGGTTTCGGATTTTTGATTGTGCCCCCGGTGGTTCCAGTGGAACCACTTTTATCGTTAGTAAAGCAGTTTTTATCGAAAGGCTCCTAGGGTATTGAATTCAAAACGTTTAAAGAATGCTAATGTGTTCAGGTAACATATCTAGATGTGCATGAAGGCTTCGGAATTTTGATTTTGCCGCCGGTGGTTCCAGTGGAACCACTTTTATCTTTAGAAAATCAGTTTTCATCAAAAGGATCCCAGGGTATTTATTTCGATACGCTTAAACTATGCTAATGTGTTCAGGTAACATCTCAGGATGTGCATGAAAGTTTCGGAATTTTGATTTTGTCCCCTGTGGTTCCAGTAGAACCACATTTATCGTTAGAAAATCAGTTTTCATCGAAAAGCTCCTAGGGTATTTAATTCGAAACGTTTAAACTATGCTAATGTGTTCAGCTGACATCTCTAGATGCGCAGGAAGGTTTCGGATTTTTGATTGTGCCCCCTGTGGTTCCAGTGGAACCACTTTTATCGTTAGAAAAACAGTTTTTATCGAAAGGCTCCTAGGGTATTCAATTCAAAACGTTTAAACTATGCTAATGTGCTCAGGTAACATATCTTGATGTGCATGAATGCTTCGGAATTTTGATTTTGCCCTCGGTGGTTCCAGTGGAACCACTTTTATCTTTAGAAAATCAGTTTTCATCGAAAGGCTCCTAGGGGATTAATTTCGAAACGATTAAACTCGGTTAATGCGTTCACGTAACATCTCTAGATGTGCATGAAGGTTTCGGAATTTTGATTTTGCCCCCGTTGGTTCCAGTGGAACCACTTTTATCGTTAGAAAATCAGTTTTCATCGAAAGGCCCAAGGGTATTTAATTCGAAATGCTTAAACTATGCTAATGTGTTCAGGTAGCAACACGAAATGTGCTCGAAGGTTTCGGAATTTTGGTTCGGCCCCCGGTGGTTCCAGTGGAACCACTTTTATCATTAGAAAATCAGTTTTCATCGAAAGGCTCCTAGGGTATTCAATTCGAAACGTTTAAATTATGTTAATGTGTTCATGTACCATCTTTAGACGTGCATGAAGCTTTTGGAATTTTGATTTTGCCCCTGGTGGTTCCAGTAGAACCACTTTTATCGTTAGAAAGTCAGTTTTCATCGATAGGCTCCTAGGGTATTTAATTCGAAACGATTAAACTATGCTAATGTGTTCAGGTAACATCTTTAGATGTGCATGAAGGTTTCGGAATTTTGATTTTGCACCTGGTGGTTCCAGTAGAACCACATCGTTAGAAAATCAGTTTTCATCAAAAGGCTCCTAGGGTATTTATTTCGAAACGTTTAAACTATGCTAATGTGTTCAGCTAACATCTCTAGAGGCGCATGAAGGTTTCGGATTTTTGAATGTGCCCCCGGTGGTTCCAGTGGAACCACTTTTATCGTTAGAAAAACAGTTTTTATCGAAAGGCTCCTAGGGTATTCAATTCAAAACGTTTAAAGTATGCTAATGTGTTCAGGTAACATATCTAGATGTGCATGAAGGCTTCGGAATTTTGATTTTGCCCCCGGTGGTTCCAGTGGAACCACTTTTATCTTTAGAAAATCAGTTTTCATCGAAAGGCTCCCAGGGTATTTATTTCGATACGCTTAAACTATGCTAATGTGTTCAGGTAACATCTCAGGATGTGCATGAAGGTTTCGGAATTTTGATTTTGCCCCCATTGGTTGCAGTGTAACCACTGTTATCGATAGAAAAACAGTTTCTATCGAAAGGCTCCTAGGGTATTCAATTCGAAACGTTTAAACTATGCTAATGTGTTCAGCTAACATCTCTAGATGTTCATGAAGGTTTCGAAATTTTGATTGTGCCACCGGTGGTTCCAGTGGAACCACTTTTATTATTAGAAAATCAGTTTTCATCAAAAGGCTTCTAGGGTATTTAATTCGAAATGCTCAAACAATGCTAATGTGTTCAGATAGCACCTCTAGATGTGCACGAAGGTTTCGGAATTTTGGTTCGGCCCCCGGTGGTTCCAGGGGAACCAATTTTATCATTGGAAAATCAGTTTTCATCGAAATGCACCTAGGGTATTCAATTCGAAACGTTTATACTATGCTAATGTGTTCAGGTAGCAACTCTAGATGTGCACGAAGGTATCGGAAGTTGGATTTTGCCCCAGGTGGTTCCAGTGGAACCACTTTTATCATTAGAAAAACAGTTTTTATCGAAAGGCTCCTAGGGTATTCAATTCAAAACGTTTAAAGTATGCTAATGTGTTCAGGTAACATATCTAGATGTGCATGAAGGCTTCGGAATTTTGATTTTGCCCCCGGTGGTTCCAGTGGAACCACTTTTATCTTTCGAAAATCAGTTTTTATCAAAAGGCTCCCAGGGTATTTATTTCGAAACGCTTAAACTATGCTAATGTGTTCAGGTAACATCTCTAGATGTGCAGGAAAGTTTCGGAATTTTGATTTTGCCCCCAGTGGTTCCAGTAGAACCACATTTATCGTTAGAAAATCAGTTTACATCGAAAAGCTCCTAGGGTATTTAATTCGAAACGTTTAAACTTTGTTAATGTGTTCAGCTAACATCTCTAGATGCGCAGGAAGGTGTCGGATTTTTGATTGTGCCCCCTGTGGTTCCAGTGGAACCACTTTTATCGTTAGAAAAACAGTTTTTATCGAAAGGCTCCTAGGGTATTCAATTCAAAACGTTTAACCTATGCTAATGTGTTCAGGTAACATATCTTGATGTGCATGAATGCTTCGGAATTTTGTTTTTGCCCCCGGTGGTTCCAGTGGAACTACTTTTATCTTTTGAAAATCAGTTTTCATTCAAAGGCTCCTAGGGTATTTATTTCGAAACGATTAAACTCGGCTAATGCGTTCACGTAACATCTCTAGATGTGCATGAAGGTTTCGGAATTTTGATTTTGCCCCTGGTGGTTCCAGTAGAACCACTTTTATCGTTAGAAAGTCAGTTTTCATCGATATGCTCCTAGGGTATTTAATTCGAAACGATTAAACTATGCTAATGTGTTCAGGTAACATCTTTAGATGTGCATGAAGGTTTCGGAATTTTGATTTTGCACCTGGTGGTTCCAGTAGAACCACATTTATCGTTAGAAAATCAGTTTTCATCGAAAGGCTCCTAGGGTATTTATTTCGAAACGTTTAAACTATGCTAATGTGTTCAGCTAACATCTCTAGATGCGCATGAAGGTTTCGGAATTTTGATTGTGCCCCCGGTGGTTCCTGTGGAAGCACTTTTATCGATAGAAAAACAGTTTCTATCGAAAGGCTCCTAGGGTATTCAATTCGAAAGTTTAAACTATGCTAATGTGTTCAGCTAACATCTCTAGATGCGTATGAAGGTTTCGGAATTTTGATTGTGCCCCCGGTGGTTCCAGTGGAACCACTTTTATCATTAGAAAATCAGTTTTCATCAAAAGGCTCCTAGGGTATTTAATTCGAAATGCTCAAACAATGCTAATGTGTTCAGGTAGCACCTCTAGATGTGCATGAAGGTTTCGGAATTTTGGTTCGGCCCCCGGTGGTTCCAGGGGAACCAATTTTATTATTGGAAAATCAGTTTTCATCGAAAGGCTCCTAGGGTATTCAATTCGAAACGTTTAAACTATGCTAATGTGTTCAGGTAGCAACTCTAGATGTGCACGAAGGTATCGGAAGTTTGATTTTGCCCCAGGTGGTTCCAGTGGAACCACTTTTATCATTAGAAAAACAGTTTTTATGGATAGGCTCCTAGGGTATTCAATTCAAAACGTTTAAAGTATGCTAATGTGTTCAGGTAACATATCTAGATGTGCATGAAGGCTTCGGAATTTTGATTTTGCCCCCGGTGGTTCCAGTGGAACCACTTTTATCTTTAGAAAATCAGTTTTTATCAAAAGGCTCCCAGGGTATTTATTTCGAAACGCTTAAACTATGCTAATGTGTTCAGGTAACATCTCTAGATATGCAGGAAAGTTTCGGAATTTTGATTTTGCCCCCAGTGGTTCCAGTAGAACCACGTTTATCGTTAGAAAATCAGTTTTATCGAAAAGCTCCTAGGGTATTTAATTCGAAACGTTTAAACTTTGCTAATGGGTTCAGCTAACATCTCTAGATGCGCAGGAAGGTTTCGGATTTTTGATTGTGCCCCATGTGGTTCGAGTGGAACCACTTTTATCGTTAGAAAAACAGTTTTTATCGAAAGGCTCCTAGGGTATTCAATTCAAAACGTTTAAACTATGCTAATGTGTTCAGGTAACATATCTTGATGTGCATGAATGCTTCGGAATTTTGATTTTGCCCGCGGTGGTTCCAGTGGAACCACTTTTATCTTTAGAAAATCAGTTTTCATCGAAAGGCTCCTAGGGTATTTATTTCGAAACGATTAAACTCGGCTAATGCGTTCACGTAACATCTCTAGATGTGCATGAAGGTTTCGGAATTTTGATTTTGCCCCCGTTGGTTCCAGTGGAACCACATTTATCGTTAGAAAATCAGTTTTCATCGAAAGGCCCAAGGGTATTTAATTCGAAATGCTTAAACTAATGCTAATGTGTTCAGGTAGCAACTCGAGATGTGCACGAAGGTTTCGGAATTTTGATTCGGCCCCCGGTGGTTCCAGTGGAACCACTTTTATCATTAGAAAATCAGTTTCCATCGCAAGGCTCCTAGGGTATTCAATCCGAAACGTTTAAACTATGTTAATGTGTTCAGGTACCATCATTAGATGTGCATTAAGGTTTTGGAAATTTGATTTTGCCCCTGGTGGTTCCAGTAGAACCACTTTTATCGTTAGAAAGTCAGTTTTCATCGATAGGCTCCTAGGGTATTTAATTCGAAACGATTAAACTATGCTAATGTGTTCAGGTAACATCTTTAGATGTGCATGAAGGTTTCGGAATTTTGATTTTGCACCTGGTGGTTCCAGTAGAACCACATTTATCGTTAGAAAATCAGTTTTCATCGAAAGGCTCCTAGGGTATTTATTTCGAAACGTTTAAACTATGCTAATGTGTTCAGCTAACATCTCTAGAGGCGCATGAAGGTTTCGGATTTTTGATTGTGCCCCCGGTGGTTCCAGTGGAACCACTTTTATCGTTAGTAAAGCAGTTTTTATCGAAAGGCTCCTAGGGTATTCAATTCAAAACGTTTAAAGTATGCTAATGTGTTCAGGTAACATATCTAGATGTGCATGAAGGCTTCGGAATTTTGATTTTGCCCCCGGTGGTTCCAGTGGAACCACTTTTATCTTTAGAAAATCAGTTTTCATCGAAAGGCTCCCAGGGTATTTATTTCGATACGCTTAAACTATGCTAATGTGTTCAGGTAACATCTCAGGATGTGCATGAAAGTTTCGGAATTTGGATTTTGTCCCCTGTGGTTCCAGTAGAACCACATTTATCGTTAGAAAATCAGTTTTCATCGAAAAGATCCTAGGGTATTTAATTCGAAACGTTTAAACTATGCTAATGTGTTCAGCTAGCATCTCTAGATGCGCAGGAACGTTTCGGATTTTTGATTGTGCCCCCGGTGGTTCCAGTGGAACCACTTTTATCGTCAGTAAAGCAATTTTTATCGAAAGGCTCCTAGGGTATTCAATTCAAAACGTTTAAAGTATGCTAATGTGTTCAGGTAACATATCTAGATGTGCATGAAGGCTTCGGAATTTTGATTTTGCCCCCGGTGGTTCCAGTGGAACCACTTTTATCTTTAGAAAATCAGTTTTCATCGAAAGGCTCCTAGGGTATTTAATTCGAGCCGTTCAAACTATGCTAATGTGTTCAGGTAACATCTCTAGTTGTGCATGAAGGCTTCGGAATTTTGATTTTGCCCCTGGTGGTTCCAGTGGAACCACTTTTATTGTTAGAAAAACAGTTTTTATCGAAAGGCTCCTAGGGTATTCAATTCAAAACGTTTAAACTATGCTAATGTGTTCAGGTAACATATCTTGATGTGCATGAATGCTTCGGAATTTTGATTTTGCCCTCGGTGGTTCCAGTGGAACCACTTTTATCTTTAGAAAATCAGTTTTCATCGAAAGGCTCCTAGGGGATTAATTTCGAAACGATTAAACTCGGTTAATGCGTTCAGGTAACATCTCTAGATGTGCATGAAGGTTTCGGAATTTTGATTTTGCCCCCGTTGGTTCCAGTGGAACCACTTTTATCGTTAGAAAATCAGTTTTCATCGAAAGGCCCAAGGGTATTTAATTCGAAATGCTTAAACTATGCTAATGTGTTCAGGTAGCAACACGAAATGTGCTCGAAGGTTTCGGAATTTTGGTTCGGCCCCCGGTGGTTCCAGTGAAACCACTTTTATCATTAGAAAATCAGTTTTCATCGAAAGGCTCCTAGGGTATTCAATTCGAAACGTTTAAATTATGTTAATGTGTTCAGGTACCATCTTTAGACGTGCATGAAGCTTTTGGAATTTTGATTTTGCCCCTGGTGGTTCCAGTAGAACCACTTTTATCGTTAGAAAGTCAGTTTTCATCGATAGGCTCCTAGGGTATTTAATTCGAAACGATTAAACTATGCTAATGTGTTCAGGTAACATCTTTAGATGTGCATGAAGATTTCGGAATTTTGATTTTGCACCTGGTGGTTCCAGTAGAACCACACCGTTAGAAAATCAGTTTTCATCAAAAGGCTCCTAGGGTATTTATTTCGAAACGTTTAAACTATGCTAATGTGTTCAGCTAACATCTCTAGAGGCGCATGAAGGTTTCGGATTTTTGATTGTGCCCCCGGTGGTTCCAGTGGAACCACTTTTATCGTTAGAAAAACAGTTTTTATCGAAAGGCTCCTAGGGTATTCAATTCAAAACGTTTAAAGTATGCTAATGTGTTCAGGTAACATATATAGATGTGCATGAAGGCATCGGAATTTTGATTTTGCCCCCGGTGGTTCCAGTGGAACCACTTTTATCTTCAGAAAATCAGTTTTTATCGAAAGGCTCCCAGGGTATTTATTTCGAAACGCTTAAACTATGCTAATGTGTTCAGGTAACATCTCTAGATGTGCATGAAGGTTTCGGAATTTTGATTTTGCCCCCATTGGTTGCAGTGGAACCACTGTTATCGATAGAAAAACAGTTTCTATCGAAAGGCTCCTAGGGTATTCAATTCGAAACGTTTAAACTATGCTAATGAGTTCAGCTAACATCTGTAGATGCGCATGAAGGTTTCGAAATTTTGATTGTGCCCCCGGTGGTTCCAGTGGAACCACTTTTATTATTAGAAAATCAGTTTTCATCAAAAGGCTTCTAGGGTATTTAATTCGAAATGCTCAAACAATGCTAATGTGTTCAGGTAGCACCTCTAGATGTGCATGAAGGTTTCGGAATTTTGGTTCGGCCCCCGGTGGTTCCAGGGGAACCAATTTTATCATTGGAAAATCAGTTTTCATCGAAAGGCTCCTAGGGTATTCAATTCGAAACGTTTAAACTATGCTAATGTGTTCAGGTAGCAACTCTAGATGTGCACGAAGGTATCGGAAGTTGGATTTTGCCCCAGGTGGTTCCAGTGGAACCACTTTTATCATTAGAAAAACAGTTTTTATCGAAAGGCTCCTAGGGTATTCAATTCAAAACGTTTAAAGTATGCTAATGTGTTCAGGTAACATATCTAGATGTGCATGAAGGCTTCGGAATTTTGATTTTGCCCCCGGTGGTTCCAGTGGAACCACTTTTATCTTTAGAAAATCAGTTTTTATCAAAAGGCTCCCAGGGTATTTATTTCGAAACGCTTAAACTATGCTAATGTGTTCAGGTAACATCTCTAGATGTGCAGGAAAGTTTCGGAATTTTGATTTTGCCCCCAGTGGGTCCAGTAGAACCACATTTATCGTTAGAAAATCAGTTTACATCGAAAAGCTCCTAGGGTATTTAATTCGAAACGTTTAAACTTTGTTAATGTGTTCAGCTAATATCTCTAGATGCGCAGGAAGGTTTCGGATTTTTGATTGTGCCCCCTGTGGTTCCAGTGGAACCACTTTTATCGTTAGAAAAACAGTTTTTATCGAAAGGCTCCTAGGGTATTCAATTCAAAACGTTTAACCTATGCTAATGTGTTCAGGTAACATATCTTGATGTGCATGAATGCTTCGGAATTTTGATTTTGCCCCCGGTGGTTCCAGTGGAACCCCTTTTACCTTTAGAAAATCAGTTTTCATTGAAAGGCTCCTAGGGTATTTATTTCGAAACGATTAAACTCGGCTAATGCGTTCACGTAACATCTCTAGATGTGCATGAAGGTTTCGGAATTTTGATTTTGCCCCCGTTGGTTCCAGTGGAACCACTTTTATCGTTAGAAAATCAGTTTTCATCGAAAGGCCCGAGGGTATTTAATTCGAAATGCTTAAACTATGCTAATGTGTTCAGGTAGCAACTCGAGATGTGCACGAAGGTTTCGGAATTTTGGTTCGGACCCCGGTGGTTCCAGTGGAACCACTTTTATCTTTAGAAAATCAGTTTTCATCGAAAGGCTCCTAGGGTATTTAATCCGAAACGTTTAAACTATGTTAATGTGTTCAGGTACAATCATTAGATGTGCATGAAGGTTTTGGAATTTTGATTTTGCCCCTGGTGGTTCCAGTAGAACCACTTTTATCGTTAGAAAGTCAGTTTTCATCGATATGCTCCTAGGGTATTTAATTCGAAACGATTAAACTATGCTAATGTGTTCAGGTAACATCTTTAGATGTGCATGAAGGTCTCGGAATTTTGATTTTGCACCTGGTGGTTCCAGTAGAACCACATTTATCGTTAGAAAATCAGTTTTCATCGAAAGACTCCTAGGGTATTTATTTCGAAACGTTTAAACTATGCTAATGTGTTCAGCTAACATCTCTAGAGGCGCATGAAGGTTTCGGATTTTTGATTGTGCCCCCGGTGGTTCCAGTGGAACCACTTTTATCGTTAGAAAAGCAGTTTTTATCGACAGGCTCCTAGGGTATTCAATTCAAAACGTTTAAAGTATGCTAATGTGTTCAGGTAACATATCTAGATGTGCATGAAGGCTTCGGAATTTTGATTTTGCCCCCGGTGGTTCCAGTGGAACCACTTTTATCTTTAGAAAATCAGTTTTCATCGAAAGGCTCCCAGGGTATTTATTTCGAAACGCTTAAACTATGCTAATGTGTTCAGGTTACAACTCTAGATGTGCATGAAAGTTTCGGAATTTTGATTTTGCCCCCAGTGGTTCCAGTAGAACCACATTTATCGTTAGAAAATCAGTTTTTATCGAAAAGCTCCTAGGGTATTTAATTTGAAACGTTTAAACTATGCTAATGTGTTCAGCTAACATCTCTAGATGGGCAGGAAGGTTTCGGATTTTTGATTGTGCCCCCTGTGGTTCCAGTGGAACCACTTTTATCGTTAGAAAAACAGTTTTTATCGAAAGGCTCCTAGGGTATTCATTTCAAAACGTTTAAACTATGCTAATGTGTTCAGGTAACATATCTTGATATGCATGAATGCTTCGGAATTTGGATTTTGCCCTCGGTGGTTCCAGTGGAACCATTTTTATCTTTAGAAAATCTGTTTTCATCGAAAGGCTCCTAGGGTATTAATTTCGAAACGATTAAACTCGGTTAATGCGTTCACGTAACATCTCTAGATGTGCATGAAGGTTTCGGAATTTTGATTTTGCCCCCGTTGGTTCCAGTGGAACCACTTTTATCGTTAGAAAATCAGTTTCATCGATAGGCCCAACGGTATTTAATTCGAAATGCTTAAACTATGCTAATGTGTTCAGGTAGCAACTCGAGATGTGCACGAAGGTTTCGGAATTTTGGTTCGGCCCCCGGTGGTTCCAGTGGAACCACTTTTATCACTAGAAAATCAGTTTTCATCGAAAGGCTCCTAGAGTATTCAATTCGAAACGTTTAAACTATGTTAATGTGTTCAGGTACCATCTTTAGATGTGCATGAAGGTTTTGGAATTTTGATTTTGCCCCTGGTGGTTCCAGTAGAACCACTCTTATCGTTAGAAAGTCAGTTTTCATCGATAGGCTCCTAGGGTATTTAATTCGAAACGATTAAACTATGCTAATGTGTTCAGGTAACATCTTTAGATGTGCATGAAGGTTTCGGAATTTTGATTTTGCACCTGGTGGTTCCAGTAGAACCACATCGTTAGAAAATCAGTTTTCATCGAAAGGCTCCTAGGGTATTTATTTCGAAACGTTTAAACTATGCTAATGTTTTCAGCTAACATCTCTAGAGGCACATGAAGGTTTCGGAATTTTGGTTGTGCCCCCGGTGGTTCCAGTGGAACCACTTTTATCATTAAAAAATCAGTTTTCATCAAAAGGCTCCTAGGGTATTTAATTCGAAATGCTCAAACAATGCTAATGTGTTCAGGTAGCACCTCTAGATGTGCATAAAGGTTTCGGAATTTAGGTTCGGCCCCCTGTGGTTCCAGGGGAACCAATTTTATCATTGGAAAATCAGTTTTTATAGAAAGCCTCCAAGGGTATTCAATTCGAAACGTTTAAACTATGCTAATGTGTTCAGGTAGCAACTCTAGATGTGCACGAAGGTATCGGAAGTTGGATTTTGCCGCAGGTGGTTCCAGTGGAACCACTTTTATCATTAGAAAAACAGTTTTTATCGAAAGGCTCCTAGGGTATTCAATTCAAAACGTTTAAAGTATGCTAATGTGTTCAGGTAACATATGTAGATGTGCATGAAGGCTTCGGAATTTTGATTTTGCACCCGGTGGTTCCAGTGGAACCACTTTTATCTTTAGAAAATCAGTTTTTATCAAAAAGCTCCCAAGGTATTTATTTCGAAACGCTTAAACTATGCTAATGTGTTCAGGTAACATCTCTAGATGTGCAGGAAAGTTTCGGAATTTTGATTTTGCCCCCAGTGGTTACAGTAGAACCACATTTATCGTTAGAAAATCAGTTTTCATCGAAAAGCTCCTAGGGTATTTAATTCGAAACGTTTAAACTTTGCTAATGTGTTCAGCTAACATCTCTAGATGCGCAGGAAGGTTTCGGATTTTTGATTGTGCCCCCTGTGGTTCCAGTGGAACAACTTTTATCGTTAGAAAAACAGTTTTTATCGAAAGGCTCCTAGGGTATTCAATTCAAAACGTTTAAACTATGCTAATGTGTTCAGGTAACATATCTTGATGTGCATGAATGCTTCGGAATTTTGATTTTGCCCCCGGTGGTTCCAGTGGAACCACTTTTATCTTTAGAAAATCAGTTTTCATCGAAAGGCTCCTAGGGTATTTATTTCGAAACGATTAAACTCGGCTAATGCGTTCACGTAACATCTCTAGATGTGCATGAAGGTTTCGGAATTTTGATTTTGCCCCCGTTGGTTCCAGTGGAACCACTTTTATCGTTAGAAAATCAGTTTTCATCGAAAGGCCCAAGGGTATTTAATTCGAAATGCTTAAATTATGCCAATGTGTTCAGGTAGCAACCTGAGATGTGCACGAAGGTTTCGGAATTTTGGTTCGGCTCCCGGTGGTTCCGGTGGAACCACTTTTATCATTAGAAAAACAGTTTTCATCGAAAGGCTCCTAGGGTATTCAATTAGAAACGTTTAAACTATGTTAATGTGTTCAGGTACCATCATTAGATGTGCATGAAGGTTTTGGAATTTTGATTTTGCCCCTGGTGTTTCCAGTAGAACCACTTTTATCGTTAGAAAGTCAGTTTTCATCGATAGGCTCCTAGGGTATTTAATTCAAAACGATTAAACTATGCTAATGTGTTCAGGTAACATCTTTAGATGTGCATGAAGGTTTCGGAATTTTGATTTTGCACCTGGTGGTTCCAGTAGAACCACATTTATCGTTAGAAAATCAGTTTTCATCGAAAGGCTCCTAGGGTATTTATTTCGAAACGTTTAAACTATGCTAATGTGTTCAGCTAACATCTCTAGAGGCGCATGAAGGTTTCGGATTTTTGATTGTGCCCCCGGTGGTTCCAGTGGAACCACTTTTATCGTTAGAAAAACAGTTTTTATCGGAAGGCTCCTAGGGTATTCAATTCAAAACGTTTAAACTATGCTAATGTGTTCAGGTAACATATCTTGATGTGCATGAATGCTTCGGAATTTTGATTTTGCCCCCGGTGGTTCCAGTGGAACCACTTTTATCTTTAGAAAATCAGTTTTCATCGAAAGGCTCCTAGGGTATTTATTTCGAAACGATTAAACTCGGCTAATGCGTTCACGTAACATCTCTAGATGTGCATGAAGGTTTCGGAATTTTGATTTTGCCCCCGTTGGTTCCAGTGGAACCACTTTTATCGTTAGAAAATCAGTTTTCATCGAAAGGCCCAAGGGTATTTAATTCGAAATGCTTAAATTATGCCAATGTGTTCAGGTAGCAACTTGAGATGTGCACGAAGGTTTCGGAATTTTGGTTCGGCTCCCGGTGGTTCCGGTGGAACCACTTTTATCACTAGAAAAACAGTTTTCATCGAAAGGCTCCTAGGGTATTCAATTCGAAACGTTTAAACTATGTTAATGTGTTCAGGTACCATCATTAGATGTGCATGAAGGTTTTGGAATTTTGATTTTGCCCCTGGTGGTTCCAGTAGAACCACTTTTATCGTTAGAAAGTCAGTTTTCATCGATAGGCTCCTAGGGTATTTAATTCAAAACGATTAAACTATGCTAATGTGTTCAGGTAACATCTTTAGATGTGCATGAAGGTTTCGGAATTTTGATTTTGCACCTGGTGGTTCCAGTAGAACCACATTTATCGTTAGAAAATCAGTTTTTATCGAAAGGCTCCTAGGGTATTTATTTCGAAACGTTTAAACTATGCTAATGTGTTCAGCTAACTTCTCTAGAGGCGCATGAAGGTTTCGGATTTTTGATTGTGCCCCCGGTGGTTCCAGTGGAACCACTTTTATCGTTAGAAAAACAGTTTTTATCGGAAGGCTCTTAAGGTAATCAATTCAAAACGTTTAAACAATGCTAATGTGTTCAGGTAACATATCTAGATGTGCATGAAGGCTTCGGAATTTTGATTGTGCCCCCGGTGGCTCCAGTGGAACCACTTTTATCTTTAGAGAATCAGTTTTCATCGAAAGGCTCCCAGGGTATTTATTTCGAAACGCTTAAACTATGCTAATGTGTTCAGATAACATCTCTAGATGTGCATGAAAGTTTCGGAATTTTGATTTTGCCCCCAGTGGTTCCAGTAGAACCACATTTATCGTTAGAAAATCAGTTTCCATCGAAAATCTCCTAAGGTATTTAATTCGAAACGTTTAAACTATGCTAATGTGTTCAGCTAACATCTCTAGATGCGCAGGAAGGTTTCGGATTTTTGATTGTGCCCCCTGTGGTTCCAGTGGAACCATTTTTAGCGTTAGAAAAACAGTTTTTATCGAAAGGCTCCTAGGGTATTGAATTCAAAACGTTTAAACTATGCTAATGTGTTCAGGTAACATATCTTGATGTGCATGAATGCTTCGGAATTTTGATTTTGCCCCCGGTGGTTCCAGTGGAACCACTTTTATCTTTAGAAAATCAGTTTTCATCGAAAGGCTCCTAGAGTATTTATTACGAAACGCTTAAACTATGCTAATGTGTTCAGGTAACATCTCTAGATGTGCATGAAGGTTTCGGAATTTTGATTTTGCCCCCAGTGGTTCCAGTGGAACCACTTTTGTCGATAGAAATTCGGTTTTCATCGAAAGGCTCCTAGGGTATTTAATTCGAAACCTTTAAACTATGCTAATGTGTTCAGCTAACATCTCTAGATGCGCATGAAGGTTTCGGAATTTTGATTGTGCCCCCGCTGGTTCCAGTGGACCCACTTTTCTCATTAGAAAATCAGTTTTCATCAAAAGGCTCCTAGGGTATTTAATTCGAAACGCTCAAACAATGCTAATGTGTTCAGGTAGCAACTCTAGATGTGCATGAAGGTTTCGGAATTTTGGTTCGGCCCTCGGTTGTTCCAGGGGAACCAATTTTATCATTGGAAAATCAGTTTTCATCGGAAGGCTCCTAGGGTATTCAATTCGAGCCGTTCAAACTATGCTAATGTGTTCAGGTAGCATTTCTAGATGTGCATGAAGGTTTCGGAATTTTGATTTTGCCCCTGGTGGTTCCAGTGGAACCACTTTTATCGTTAGAAAATCAGTTTTTATCGAAAGGCTCCTAGGGTATTCAATTCGAAACGTTTAAACTATGCTAATGTTTCAGGTAAAATCACTAGATGTGCATGAAGGTATCGAAATTTTGATTCTGCCCCCGGTGGTTCCAGTGGAACCACTTTTATCATTAGAAAATCAGTTTGCATCGAAAGGCTCCTAGAGTATTTAATTCGAAACGTTTAAACTATGCTAATGTATTCAGGTAACATCTCTAGATTTGTACGAAGGTTTCGGAATTTTGATTTGGCCTCCGGTGGTTACAGTGGAACCACCTTTATCGTTAGAAAATCAGTTTTCATCGAAAGGCTCCTAGGGTATTAAATTCGAAACACTTGAACTCAGCTAATGTGTTCAGCTAACATCTCCAGATGTGCATGAAGGTTTCGGAATTTTGATTTTGCCCCCGTTGGTTCCAGTGGAACCACATTTATCGTTAGAAAATCAGTTTTCATCGATAGGCTCCTAGGGTTTTTAATTCGAAACGTTTAAACTATGCTAATGTTTCAGGTAAAATCACTAAATGTGCATGAAGGTATCGAAATTTTGATTTTGCCCCCGGTGGTTCCAGTGGAACCACTTTTATCGTTAGAAAATCAGTTTTCATCGAAAGGCTCCTAGAGTATTTAATTCGAAACGTTTAAACTATGCTAATGTATTCAGGTAACATCTCTAGATGTGTATGAAGGTTTCGGAATTTTGATTTTGCCTCCGGTGGTTCCAGTGGAACCACTTTTATCATTACAAAATCAGTTTTCATCGAAAGGCTCCTAGAGTATTCAATTCAAAACTTTAAACTATGCTAATGTGTTCAGGTAACATCTCTAGATGTGCATGAAGGTTTCGGAATTTTGATTTTGCCCCCCAGTGGTTCCAGTGGAACCACTTTTATCATTAGAAAGTCAGTTTTCATCGAAAGGCTTCTAGGGTATTTAATTCGAAACGTTTAAAGTGACATCTCTAGATGTGCATGAAGGCTTCCGAATTTTGATTTTGCCTCCACTGGTTCCAGTGGAACCACCTTTATCGTTAGAAAATCAGTTTTCATCGAAAGGCTCCTAGGGTATTAAATTCGAAACACTTAAACTCAGCTAATGTGTTCAGCTAACATCTCTGGATGTGCATGAAGGTTTCGGAATTTTGATTTTGCCCCCGTTCGTTCCAGTTGAACGACATTTATCGTTAGAAAATCAGTTTTCATCGATAGGCTCCTAGGGTTTTTAATTCGAAACGTTTAAACTATGTTAATGTGTCCAGGTAACATCTCTAGATGTGCATGAAGGGTTCGGAATTTTGATTTTGCCCCCAGTGGTTCCAGTGGAACCACTTTTATCATTAGAAATTCAGTTTATATCGAAAGGCTCCTAGGGTATTTAATTCGAAACGTTTAAACTATGCTAATGTGTTCAGCTAGCATCTCTAGATGCGCATGAAGGTTTCGGAATTTTGATTGTGCCTCCGGTGGTTCCTGTGGAACCACTTTTATCATTAGAAAATCAGTTTTCATCAAAAGGCTCCTAGGGTATTTAATTCGAAATGACCAAACAATGCTAATGTGTTCAGGTAGCAACTCTAGATGTGCATGAAGGTTTCGGAATTTTGGTTCGGCCCCCGGTGGTTCCAGGGGAACCAATTTTATCATTGGAAAATCAGTTTTCATCGAAAGGCTCCTAGGGTATTCAATTCGAAACGTTTAAACTATGCTAATGTTTCAGGTAAAATCACTAGATGTGCATGAAGGTATCGAAATTTTGATTTTGCCCCCGGTGGTTCCAATGGAACCACTTTTATCGCTAGAAAATCAGTTTTCATCGAAAGGCTTCTAGAGTATTTAATTCGAAACGTTTAGACTATGCTAATGTATTCAGGTAACATCTCTAGATGTGTATGAAGATTTCGGAATTTTGATTTTGCCTCCGGTGGTTCCAGTGGAACCACTTTTGTCATTAGAAAATCAGTTTTTATCGAAAGGCTCCTAGAGTATTCAATTCAAAACTTTTAACTATGCTAATGTGTTCAGGTAACATCTCTAGATGTGCATGAAGGTTTCGGAATTTTGATTTTGCCCCCCAGTGGATCCAGTGGAACCACTTTTATCTTTAGAAAGTCAGTTTTCATCGAAAGGCTGCTAGGGTATTTAATTCGAAACGTTTAAACTATGCTAATGTGTTCAGGTGACATCTCTAGATGTGCATGAAGGATTCGGAATTTTGATTTTGCCTCCAGTGGTTCCAGTGGAACCACTTTTATCGTTAGAAAATCAGTTTTCATCGAAAGGCTCCTAGGGTATTAAATTCAAAACACTTAAACTCAGGTAATGTGTTCAGCTAACATCTCTGGATGTGCATGAAGGTTTCGGAAATTTGATTTTGCCCCCGTTGGTTCCAGTGGAACCACATTTATCGTTGGAAAATCAGTTTTCATCGATAGGCTCCTAGGGTTTTTAATTCGAACCGTTTAAACTATGCTAATGTGTTCAGTTAACATCTTTAGATGTGCATGAAGGTTTCGGAATTTTGATTTTGCCCCTGGTGGTTCCAGTAGACCCACTTTTATTGTTAGAAAATCAGTTTTCATCGAAAGGCTCCTAGGGTGTTTAATTCGAAACGTTTAAACAATGCTAATGTGTTCAGCTAACATCTCTACATGCGCATGAAGGTTTAGGAATGTGGTTGTGCCCCCGGTGGTTCCAGTGGAACCACTTTTATCATTAGAAAATCAGTTTTCATCAAAAGGCTCCTAGGGTATTTAATTCGAAATGCTCAAACAATGCTAATGTGTTCAGGTAGCAACTCTAGATGTGCATGAAGGTTTCGGAATTTTGGTTCGGCCCCCGGTGGTTCCAGGGGAACCAATTTTATCATTGGAAAATCAGTTTTCATCGAAAGGCTCCTAGGGTATTCAATTCGAAACGTTTAAACTATGCTAATGTGTTCAGGTAGCAACTCTAGATGTGCATGAAGGTATCGGAAGTTTGATTTTGCACCAGGTGGTTCCAGTGGAACCACTTTTATCATTAGAAAATCAGTTTTCATCGAAAGGCTCCTAGGGTATTTAATTCGAGCCGTTCAAACTATGCTAATGTGTTCAGGTAACATCTCTAGTTGTGCATGAAGGTTTCGGAATTTTGATTTTGCCCCTGGTGGTTCCAGTGGAATCACTTTTATTGTTAGAAAAACAGTTTTCATCGAAAGGCTCCTAGGGTATTCAATTCGAAACGTTTAAACTATGCTAATGTTTCAGGTAAAATCACTAGATGTGCATGAAGGTATCGAAATTTTGATTTTGCCCCCGGTGGTTCCAATGGAACCACTTTTATCGTTAGAAAATCAGTTTTCATCGAAAGGCTCCTAGAGTATTTAATTCGAAACGTTTAAACTATGCTAATGTATTCAGGTAACATCTCTAGATGTGTATGAAGATTTCGGAATTTTGATTTTGCCTCCGGTGGTTCCAGTGGAACCACTTTTGTCATTAGAAAATCAGTTTTTATCGAAAGGCTCCTAGAGTATTCAATTCAAAACTTTAAACTATGCTAATGTGTTCAGGTAACATCTCTAGATGTGCATGAAGGTTTCGGAATTTTGATTTTGCCCCCCAGTAGATCCAGTGGAACCACTTTTATCATTAGAAAGTCAGTTTTCATCGAAAGGCTGCTAGGGTATTTAATTCGAAACGTTTAAACTATGCTAATGTGTTCAGGTGACATCTCTAGATGTGCATGAAGGATTCGGAATTTTGATTTTGCCTCCAGTGGTTCCAGTGGAACCACTTTTATCGTTAGAAAATCAGTTTTCATCGAAAGGCTCCTAGGGTATTAAATTCAAAACACTTAAACTCAGGTAATGTGTTCAGCTAACATCTCTGGATGTGCATGAAGGTTTCGGAAATTTGATTTTGCCCCCGTTGGTTCCAGTGGAACCACATTTATCGTTGGAAAATCAGTTTTCATCGATAGGCTCCTAGGGTTTTTAATTCGAACCGTTTAAACTATGCTAATGTGTTCAGTTAACATCTTTAGATGTGCATGAAGGTTTCGGAATTTTGATTTTGCCCCTGGTGGTTCCAGTAGACCCCCTTTTATTGTTAGAAAATCAGTTTTCATCGAAAGGCTCCTAGGGTGTTTAATTCGAAACGTTTAAACAATGCTAATGTGTTCAGCTAACATCTCTACATGCGCATGAAGGTTTAGGAATGTGGTTGTGCCCCCCGGTGGTTCCAGTGGAACCACTTTTATCATTAGAAAATCAGTTTTCATCAAAAGGCTCCTAGGGTATTTAATTTGAAATGCTCAAACAATGCTAATGTGTTCAGGTAGCAACTCTAGATGTGCATGAAGGTTTCGGAATTTTGGATCGGCCCCCGGTGGTTCCAGGGGAACCAATTTTATCATTGGAAAATCAGTTTTCATCGAAAGGCTCCTAGGGTATTCAATTCGAAACGTTTAAACTATGCTAATGTGTTCAGGTAGCAACTCTAGATGTGCACGAAGGTATCGGAAGTTTGATTTTGCCCCAGGTGATTCCAGAGGAACCACTTTTATCATTAGAAAATAAGTTTTCATCGAAAAGCTCCTAGGGTATTTAATTCGAGCCGTTCAAACTATGCTAATGTGTTCAGGTAACATCTCTAGATGTGCATGAAGGTTTCGGAATTTTGATTTTGCCCCTGGTGGTTCCAGTGGAACCACTTTTATCGTTAGAAAATCAGTTTTTATCGAATGGCTCCTAGGGTATTCAATTCGAAACGTTTAAACTATGCTAATGTTTCAGGTAAAAACACTAGATGTGCATGAAGGTATCGAAATTTTTATTTTGCCCCCGGTGGTTCCAGTGGAACCACTTTTATCATTAGAAAATCAGTTTGCATCGAAAGGGTCCTAGAGTATTTAATTCGAAACGTTTAAACTATGCTAATGTATTCAGGTAACATCTCTAGATGTGTATGAAGGTTTCGGAATTTTGATTTTGCCTCCGGTGGTTCCAGTGGAACCACTTTTATCGTTAGAAAATCAGTTTTCATCGAAAGGCTCCTATGGTATTAAATTCGAAACACTTAAACTCAGCTAATGTGTTCAGTTAACATCTCTAGATGTGCATGAAGGTTTCGGAATTTTGATTTTGCCCCCGTTGGTTCCAGTGGAACCACATTTATCGTTAGGAAATCAGTTTTCATCGATAGGCTCCTAGGGTTTTTAATTCGAAACGTTTAAACTATGCTAATGTTTCAGGTAAAATCACTAAATGTGCATGAAGGTATCGAAATTTTGATTTTGCCCCCGGTGGTTCCAGTGGAACCACTTTTATCGTTAGAAAATCAGTTTTCATCGAAAGGCTCCTCGAGTATTTAATTCGAAACGTTTAAACTATGCTAATGTATTCAGGTAACATCTCTAGATGTGTATGAAGGTTTCGGAATTTTGATTTTGCCTCCGGTGGTTCCAGTGGAACCACTTTTATCTTTAAAAAATCAGTTTTCATCGAAAGGCTCCTAGAGTATTCAATTCAAAACTTTAAACTATGCTAATGTGTTCAGGTAACATCTCTAGATGTGCATGAAGGTTTCGGAATTTTGATTTTGCCCCCCAGTGGTTCCAGTGGAACCACTTTTATCATTAGAAAGTCAGTTTTCATCGAAAGGCTCCTAGGGTATTTAATTCGAAACGTTTAAACTATGCTAATGTGTTCAGGTGACATCTCTAGATGTGCATGAAGGCTTCGGAATTTTGATTTTGCCTCCAGTGGTTCCAGTGGAACCACTTTTATTGTTAGAAAATCAGTTTTTATCGAAAGGCTCCAGGGTATTAAATTCGAAACACTTAAACTCAGCTAATGTGTTCAGCTAACATCTCTGGATGTGCATGAAGGTTTCGGAATTTTGATTTTGCCCCCGTTGGTTCCAGTGGAACCACATTTATCGTTAGAAAATCAGTTTTCATCGATAGGCTCCTAGGGTTTTTAATTCGAAACGTTTAAACTATGCTAATGTGTCCAGGTAACATCTCTAGATGTGCATGAAGGTTTCGGAATTTTGATTTTGCCTCCAGTGGTTCCAGTGGAACCACTTTTATCGTTAGAAATTCAGTTTTCATCGAAAGGCTCCTAGGGTATTTAATTCGAAACGTTTAAACTATGCTAATGTGTTCAGCTAACATCTCTAGATGCGCATGAAGGTTTCGGAATTTTGATTGTGCCCCCGGTGGTTCCTGTGGAACCACTTTTATCATTAGAAAATCAGTTTTCATCAAAAAGCTCCTAGGGTATTTAATTCGAAATGACCAAACAATGCTAATGTGTTCAGGTAGCAACTCTAGATGTGCATGAAGGTTTCGGAATTTTGGTTCGGCCCCCGGTGGTTCCAGGGGAACCAATTTTATCATTGGAAAATCAGTTTTCATCGAAAGGCTCCTAGGGTATTCAATTCGAAACGTTTAAACTATGCTAATGTGTTCAGGTAGCAACTCTAGATGTGCATGAAGGTATCGGAAGTTTGATTTTGCCCCAGGTGGTTCCAGTGGAACCACTTTTATCATTAGAAAATCAGTTTTCATCGAAAGGCTCCTAGGGTATTTAATTCGAGCCATTCAAACTATGCTAATGTGTTCAGGTAACATCTCTAGATGTGCATGAAGGTTTCGGAATTTTGATTTTGCCCCTGGTGGTTCCAGTGGAACCACTTTTATCGTTAGAAAATCAGTTTTCATCGAAAGGCTCCTAGGGTATTCAATTCGAAACGTTTAAACTATGCTAATGTTTCAGGTAAAATCACTAGATGTTTGTGAAGGTATCGAAATTTTGATTTTGCCCCCGGTGGTTCCAGTGGAACCACTTTTATCGTTAGAAAATCAGTTTTCATCGAAAGGCTCCTAGAGTATTTAATTCGAAACGTTTAAACTATGCTAATGTATTCAGGTAACATCTCTAGATGTGTATGAAGGTTTCGGAATTTTGATTTTGCCTCCGGTGGTTCCAGTGGAACCACTTTTATCATTAGAAAATCAGTTTTCATCGAAAGGCTCCTAGAGTATTCAATTCAAAACTTTAAATTATGCAAATGTGTTCAGGTAACATCTCTAGATGTGCATGAAGGTTTCGAAATTTTGATTTTGCGCCCCAGTGGATCCAGTGGAACCACTTTTATCATTAGAAAGTCAGTTTTCATCGAAAAGCTCCTAGGGTATTTAATTCGAAACGTTTAAACTATGCTAATGTGTTCAGGTGACATCTCTAGATGTGCATGAAGGCTTCGGAATTTTGATTTTGCCTCCAGTGGTTCCAGTGGAACCACTTTTATCGTTAGAAAATCAGTTTTCATCGAAAGGCTCCTAGGGTATTAAATTCAAAACACTTAAACTCAGGTAATGTGTTCAGCTAACATCTCTGGATGTGCATGAAGGTTTCGGAATTTTGATTTTGCCCCCGTTGGTTCCAGTGGAACCACATTTATCATTAGAAAATTAGTTTTCATCGATAGGCTCCTAGGGTTTTTAATTCGAACCGTTTAAACTATGCTAATGTGTTCAGTTAACATCTTTAGATGTGCATGAAGGTTTCGGAATTTTGATTTTGCCCCTGGTGGTTCCAGTAGACCCACTTTTATTGTTAGAAAATCAGTTTTCATCGAAAGGCTCCTAGGGTATTTAATTCGAAACGTTTAAACAATGCTAATGTGTTCAGCTAACATCTCTTGATGCGCATGAAGGTTTCGGAATTTTGATTGTGCCCCCGGTGGTTCCAGTGGAACCACTTTTATCATTAGAAAATCCGTTTTCATCAAAAGGCTCCTAGGGTATTTAATTCGAAATGACCAAACAATGCTAATGTGTTCAGCTAGCAACTCTAGATGTGCATGAAGGTTTCGGAATTTTGGTTCGGCCCCCGGTGGTTCCAGGGGAACCAATTTTATCATTGGAAAATCAGTTTTCATCAAAAGGCTCCTATGGTATTCAATTCGAAACGTTTAAACTCTGCTAATGTGTTCAGGTAGCAACTCTTGATGTGCATGAAGGTATCGAAATTTTGATTTTGCCCCCGGTGGTTCCAGTGGAACCACTTTTATCATTAGAAAATCAGTTTGCATCGAAAGGGTCCTAGAGTATTTAATTCGAAACGTTTAAACTATGCTAATGTATTCAGTTAACATCTCTAGATGTGTATGAAGGTTTCGGAATTTTGATTTTGCCTCCGGTGGTTCCAGTGGAACCACTTTTATCGTTAGAAAATCAGTTTTCATCGAAAGGCTCCTATGGTATTAAATTCGAAACACTTAAACTCAGCTAATGTGTTCAGTTAACATCTCTAGATGTGCATGAAGGTTTCTGAATTTTGATTTTGCCCCCGTTGGTTCCAGTGGAACCACATTTATCGTTAGGAAATCAGTTTTCATCGATAGGCTCCTAGGGTTTTTAATTCGAAACGTTTAATCTATGCTAATGTTTCAGGTAAAATCACTAAATGTGCATGAAGGTATCGAAATTTTGATTTTGCCCCCGGTGGTTCCAGTGGAACCACTTTTATCGTTAGAAAATCAGTTTTCATCGAAAGGCTCCTCGAGTATTTAATTCGAAACGTTTAAACTATGCTAATGTATTCAGGTAACATCTCTAGATGTGTATGAAGGTTTCGGAATTTTGATTTTGCCTCCGGTAGTTCCAGTGGAACCACTTTTATCTTTAAAAAATCAGTTTTCATCGAAAGGCTCCTAGAGTATTCAATTCAAAACTTTAAACTATGCTAATGTGTTCAGGTAACATCTCTAGATGTGCATGAAGGTTTCGGAATTTTGATTTTGCCCCCCAGTGGTTCCAGTGGAACCACTTTTATCATTAGAAAGTCAGTTTTCATCGAAAGGCTCCTAGGGTATTTAATTCGAAACGTTTAAACTATGCTAATGTGTTCAGGTGACATCTCTAGATGTGCATGAAGGCTTCGGAATTTTGATTTTGCCTCCAGTGGTTCCAGTGGAACCACTTTTATTGTTAGAAAATCAGTTTTTATCGAAAGGCTCCAGGGTATTAAATTCGAAACACTTAAACTCAGCTAATGTGTTCAGCTAACATCTCTGGATGTGCATGAAGGTTTCGGAATTTTGATTTTGCCCCCGTTGGTTCCAGTGGAACCACATTTATCGTTAGAAAATCAGTTTTCATCGATAGGCTCCTAGGGTTTTTAATTCGAAACGTTTAAACTATGCTAATGTGTCCAGGTAACATCTCTAGATGTGCATGAAGGTTTCGGAATTTTGATTTTGCCTCCAGTGGTTCCAGTGGAACCACTTTTATCGTTAGAAATTCAGTTTTCATTGAAAGGCTCCTAGGGTATTTAATTCGAAACGTTTAAACTATGCTAATGTGTTCAGCTAACATCTCTAGATGCGCATGAAGGTTTCGGAATTTTGATTGTGCCCCCGGTGGTTCCTGTGGAACCACTTTTATCATTAGAAAATCAGTTTTCATCAAAAGGCTCCTAGTGGTATTTAATTCGAAATGACCAAACAATGCTAATGTGTTCAGGTAGCAACTCTAGATGTGCATGAAGGTTTCGGAATTTTGGTTCGGCCCCCGGTGGTTCCAGGGGAACCAATTTTATCATTGGAAAATCAGTTTTCATCGAAAGGCTCCTAGGGTATTCAATTCGAAACGTTTAAACTATGCTAATGTGTTCAGGTAGCAACTCTAGATGTGCATGAAGGTATCGGAAGTTTGATTTTGCCCCAGGTGGTTCCAGTGGAACCACTTTTATCATTAGAAAATCAGTTTTCATCGAAAGGCTCCTAGGGTATTTAATTCGAGCCATTCAAACTATGCTAATGTGTTCAGGTAACATCTCTAGATGTGCAAGAAGGTTTCGGAATTTTGATTTTGCCCCTGGTGGTTCCAGTGGAACCACTTTTATCGTTAGAAAATCAGTTTTCATCGAAAGGCTCCTAGGGTATTCAATTCGAAACGTTTAAACTATGCTAATGTTTCAGGTAAAATCACTAGATGTGCATGAAGGTATCGAAATTTTGATTTTGCCCCCGGTGGTTCCAGTGGAACCACTTTTATCGTTAGAAAATAAGTTTTCATCGAAAGGCTCCTAGAGTATTTAATTCGAAACGTTTAAACTATGCTAATGTATTCAGGTAACATCTCAAGATGTGTATGAAGGTTTCGGAATTTTGATTTTGCCTCCGGTGGTTCCAGTGGAACCACTTTTATCATTAGAAAATCAGTTTTCATCGAAAGGCTCCTAGAGTATTCAATTCAAAACTTTAAATTATGCAAATGTGTTCAGGTAGCATCTCTAGATGTGCATGAAGGTTTCGAAATTTTGATTTTGCGCCCCAGTGGATCCAGTGGCACCACTTTTATCATTAGAAAGTCAGTTTTCATCGAAAGGCTCCTAGGGTATTTAATTCGAAACGTTTAAACTATGCTAATATGTTCAGGTGACATCTCTAGATGTGCATGAAGGCTTCGGAATTTTGATTTTGCCTCCAGTGGTTCACCAGTGGAACCACTTTTATCGTTAGAAAATCAGTTTTCATCGAAAGGCTCCTAGGGTATTAAATTCAAAACACTTAAACTCAGGTAATGTGTTCAGCTAACATCTCTGGATGTGCATGAAGGTTTCGGAATTTTGATTTTGCCCCCGTTGGTTCCAGTGGAACCACATTTATCATTAGAAAATTAGTTTTCATCGATAGGCTCCTAGGGTTTTTAATTCGAACCGTTTAAACTATGCTAATGTGTTCAGTTAACATCTTTAGATGCGCATGAAGGTTTCGGAATTTTGATTTTGCCCCTGGTGGTTCCAGTAGACCCACTTTTATTGTTAGAAAATCAGTTTTCATCGAAAGGCTCCTAGGGTATTTAATTCGAAACGTTTAAACAATGCTAATGTGTTCAGTTAACATCTTTAGATGCGCATGAAGGTTTCGGAATTTTGATTTTGCCTCCAGTGGTTCCAGTGGAACCACTTTTATCGTTAGAAAATCAGTTTTCATCGAAAGGCTCCTAGGGTATTAAATTCAAAACACTTAAACTCAGGTAATGTGTTCAGCTAACATCTCTAGATGCGCATGAAGGTTTCGGAATTTTGATTGTGCCCCCGGTGGTTTCAGTGGAACCACTTTTATCATTAGAAAATCAGTTTTCATCAAAAGTCTCCTAGGGTATTTAATTCGAAATGACCAAACAATGCTAATGTGTTCAGCTAGCAACTCTAGATGTGCATGAAGGTTTCGGAATTTTGGTTCGGCCCCCGGTGGTTCCAGGGGAACCAATTTTATCATTGGAAAATCAGTTTTCATCGAAAGGCTCCTAGGGTATTCAATTCGAAACGTTTAAACTCTGCTAATGTGTTCAGGTAGCAACTCTAGATGTGCACCAAGGTATCGGAAGTTTGATTTTGCCCCAGGTGGTTCCAGTGGAGCCACTTTTATCTTTAGAAAATCAGTTTTCATCGAAAGGCTCCTAGGGTATTTTATTCGACCCGTTCGAACTATGCTAATGTGTTCAGGTAACATCTCTAGATATGCATGAAGGTTTCGGAATTTTGATTTTGCCCCTGGTGGTTCCAGTGGAACCACTTTTATCGTTAGAAAATCAGTTTTTATCGAAAGGCTCCTAGGGTATTCAATTCGAAACGTTTAAACTATGCTAATGTTTCAGGTAAAATCACTAGATGTGCATGAAGGTATCGAAATTTTGATTTTGCCCCCGGTGGTTCCAGTGGAACCACTTTTATCATTAGAAAATCAGTTTGCATCGAAAGGGTCCTAGAGTATTTAATTCGAAACGTTTAAACTATGCTAATGTATTCAGGTAACATCTCTAGATGTGTATGAAGGTTTCGGAATTTTGATTTTGCCTCCGGTGGTTCCAGTGGAACCACTTTTATCGTTAGAAAATCAGTTTTCATCGAAAGGCTCCTAGGGTATTAAATTCGAAACACTTAAACTCAGCTAATGTGTTCAGCTAACATCTCTAGATGTGCATGAAGGTTTCGGAATGTTGATTTTGCCCCCGATGGTTCCTGTGGAACCACATTTATCGTTAGACAATCAGTTTTCATCCATAGGCTCCGAAGGTTTTTAATTCGAAACGTTTAAACTATGCTAATGTTTCAGGTAAAATCACTAAATGTGCATGAAGGTATCGAAATTTTGATTTTGCCCCCGGTGGTTCCAGTGGAACAACTTTTATCATTAGAAAATCAGTTTTCATCGAAAGGCTCCTAGAGTGTTTAATTCGAAACGTTTAAACTATGCTAATGTATTCAGGTAACATCTCTAGATGTGTATGAAGGTTTCGGAATTTTGATTTTCCCTCCGGTGGTTCCAGTGGAACCACTTTTATCATTAGAAAATCAGTTTTCATCGAAAGGCTCCTAGAGTATTCAATTCAAAACTTTAAACTATGCTAATGTGTTCAGGTAACATCTCTAGATCTGCATGAAGGTTTCGGAATTTTGATTTTGCCCCCCAGTGGTTCCAGTGGAACCACTTTTATCATTAGAAAGTCAGTTTTTATCGAAAGGCTCCTATGGTATTTAATTCGAAACGTTTAAACTATGCTAATGTGTTCAGGTGACATCTCTAGATGTGCATGAAGGCTTCGGAATTTTTGATTTTGCCTCCAGTGGTTCCAGTGGAACTACCTTTATTGTTAGAAAATCAGTTTTCATCGAAAGGCTCCAGGGTATTAAATTCGAAACACTTAAACTCAGCTAATGTGTTCTGCTAACATCTCTGGATGTGCATGAAGGTTTCGGAATTTTGATTTTGCCCCCGTTGGTTCCAGTGGAACCACATTTATCGTTAGAAAATCAGTTTTCATCGATAGGCTCCTAGGGTTTTTAATTCGAAACGTTTAAACTATGCTAATGTGTCCAGGTAACATCCCTAGATGTGCATGAAGGTTTCGGAATTTTGATTTTGCCCCCAGTGGTTCCAGTGGAACCACTTTTATCGTTAGAAATTCAGTTTTCATCGAAAGGCTCCAAGGGTATTTAATTCGAAACGTTTAAACTATGCTAATGTGTTCAGCTAACATCTCTAGATGCGCATGAAGGTTTCGGAATTTTGATTGTGCCCCCGGTGGTTCCTGTGGAACCACTTTTATCATTAGAAAATCAGTTTTCATCAAAAGGCTCCTAGGGCATTTAATTCGAAATGACCAAACAATGCTAATGTGTTGAGGTAGCAACTCTAGATGTGCATGAAGGTTTCGGAATTTTGGTTCGGCCACCGGTGGTTCCAGGGGAACCAATTTTATCATTGGAAAATCAGTTTTCATCGAAAGGCTCCTAGGGTATTCAATTCGAAACGTTTAAACTATGCTAATGTGTTCAGGTAGCAACTCTAGATGTGCACGAAGGTATCGGAAGTTTGATTTTGCCCCAGGTGGTTCCAGTGGAACCACTTTTATCATTAGAAAATCAGTTTTCATCGAAAGGCTCCTAGGGTATTAAATTCGAAACACTTAAACTCAGCTAATGTGTTCAGCTAACATCTCTAGATGTGCATGAAGGTTTCGGAATTTTGATTTTGCCCCCGTTGGTTCCAGTGGAACCACATTTATCGTTAGAAAATCAGTTTTCATCGATAGGCTCCAAGGGTTTTTAATTCGAAACGTTTAAACTATGCTAATGTTTCAGGTAAAATCACTAAATGTGCATGAAGGTATCGAAATTTTGATTTTGCCCCCGGTGGTTCCAGTGGAACCACTTTTATCTTTAGAGAATCAGTTTTCATCGAAAGGTTCCTAGGGTATTTTATTCGACCCGTTCGAACTATGCTAATGTGTTCAGGTAACATCTCTAGATGTGCATGAAGGTTTCGGAATTTTGATTTTGCCCCTGGTGGTTCCAGTGGAACCACTTTTGTCATTAGAAAATCAGTTTTCATCAAAAGGCTCCTAGGGCATTTAATTCGAAATGACCAAACAATGCCAATGTGTTCAGGTAGCAACTCTAGATGTGCATGAAGGTTTCGGAATTTTGGTTCGGCCACCGGTGGTTCCAGGGGAACCAATTTTATCATCGGAAAATCAGTTTTCATCGAAAGGCTCCTTGGGTATTCAATTCGAAACGTTTAAACTATGCTAATGTGTTCAGGTAGCAACTCTAGATGTGCACGAAGGTATCGGAAGTTTGATTTTGCCCCTGGTGGTTCCAGTGCAACCACTTTTATCGTTAGAAAATCAGTTTTTATCGAAAGGCTCCTAGGGTATTCAATTCGAAACGTTTAAACTATGCTAATGTTTCAGCTAAAATCACTAGATGTGCATGAAGGTATCGAAATTTTGATTTTGCCCCAGGTGGTTCCAGTGGAACCACTTTTATCATTAGAAAATCAGTTTGCATCGAAAGGCTCCTAGAGTATTTAATTCGAAACGTTTAAACTATGCTAATGTATTCAGGTAACATCTCTAGATGTGTATGAAGGTTTCGGAATTTTGATTTTGCCTCCGGTGGTTCCAGTGGAACCACTTTTATCGTTAGAAAATCAGTTTTCATCGAAAGGCTCCTAGGGTATTAAATTCGAAACACTTAAACTCAGCTAATGTGTTCAGCTAACATCTCTAGATGTGCATGAAGGTTTCGGAATTTTGATTTTGCCCCCGTTGGTTCCAGTGGAACCACATTTATCGTTAGAAAATCAGTTTTCATCGATAGGCTCCAAGGGTTTTTAATTCGAAACGTTTAAACTATGCTAATGTTTCAGGTAAAATCACTAAATGTGCATGAAGGTGTCGAAATTTTGATTTTGCCCCCGGTGGTTCCAGTGGAACCACTTTTATCTTTAGAAAATCAGTTTTCATCGAAAGGCTCCTAGGGTATTTTATTCGACCCGTTCGAACTATGCTAATGTGTTCAGGTAACATCTCTAGATGTGCATGAAGGTTTCGGAATTTTGATTTTGCCCCTGGTGGTTCCAGTGGAACCACTTTTATCGTTAGAAAATCAGTTTTTATCGAAAGGCTCCTAGGGTATTCAATTCGAAACGTTTAAACTATGCTAATGTTTCAGGTAAAATCACTAGATGTGGATGAAGGTATCGAAATTTTGATTTTGCCCCCGGTGGTTCCAGTGGAACCACTTTTATCATTAGAAAATCAGTTTGCATCGAAAGGGTCCTAGAGTATTTAATTCGAAACGTTTAAACTATGCTAATGTATTCAGGTAACATCTCTAGATGTGTATGAAGGTTTCGGAATTTTGATTTTGCCTCCGGTGGTTCCAGTGGAACCACTTTTATCGTTAGAAAATCAGTTTTCATCGAAAGGCTCCTAGGGTATTAAATTCGAAACACTTAAACTCAGCTAATGTGTTCAGCTAACATCTCTAGATGTGCATGAAGGTTTCGGAATGTTGATTTTGCCCCCGATGGTTCCAGTGGAACCACATTTATCGTTAGACAATCAGTTTTCATCCATAGGCTCCGAGGGTTTTTAATTCGAAACGTTTAAACTATGCTAATGTTTCAGGTAAAATCACTAAATGTGCATGAAGGTATCGAAATTTTGATTTTGTCCCCGGTGGTTCCAGTGGAACCACTTTTATCGTTAGAAAATCAGTTTTCATCGAAAGGCTCCTAGAGTGTTTAATTCGAAACGTTCAAACTATGCTAATGTATTCAGGTAACATCTCTAGATGTGTATGAAGGTTTCGGAATTTTGATTTTGCCTCCGGTGGTTCCAGTGGAACCACTTTTATCATTAGAAAATCAGTTTTCATCGAAAGGCTCCTAGGGTATTAAATTCGAAACACTTAAACTCAGCTAATGTGTTCAGCCAACATCTCTAGATGTGCATGAAGGTTTCGGAATTTTGATTTTGCCCCCGTTGGTTCCAGTGGAACCACATTTATCGTTAGAAAGTCAGTTTTCATCGATAGGCTCTTAGGGTTTTTAATTCGAAACGTTTAAACTATGCTAATGTTTCAGGTAGAATCATTAAATGTGCATGAAGGTATCGAAATTTTGATTTTGCCCCCGGTGGTTCCAGTGGAACCACTTTTATCGTTAGAAAATCAGTTTTCATCGAAAGGTTCCTAGAGTGTTTAATTCGAAACGTTTAAACTATGCTAATGTATTCAGGTAACATCTCTAGATGTGTATGAAGGTTTCGGAATTTTGATTTTGCCTCCGGTGGTTCCAGTGGAACCACTTTTATCATTAGAAAATCAGTTTTCATCGAAAGGCTCCTAGAGTATTCAATTCAAAACTTTAAACTATGCTAATGTGTTCAGGTAACATCTCTAGATGTGCATGAAGGTTTCGGAATTTTGATTTTGCCCCCCAGTGGTTCCAGTGGAACCACTTTTATCATTAGAAAGTCAGTTTTTATCGAAAGGCTCCTAGGGTATTTAATTCGAAACGTTTAAACTATGCTAATGTGTTCAGGTGACATCTCTAGATGTGCATGAAGGCTTCGGAATTTTGATTTTGCCTCCAGTGGTTCCAGTGGAACCACCTTTATTGTTAAAAAATCAGTTTTCATCGAAAGGCTCCAGGGTATTAAATTCGAAACACTTAAACTCAGCTAATGTGTTCAGCTAACATCTCTGGATGTGCATGAAGGTTTCGGAATTTTGATTTTGCCCCCGTTGGTTCCAGTGGAACCACATTTATCGTTAGAAAATCAGTTTTCATCGATAGGCTCCTAGGGTTTTTAATTCGAAACGTTTAAACTATGCTAATGTGTCCAGGTAACATCCCTAGATGTGCATGAAGGTTTCGGAATTTTGATTTTGCCCCCAGTGGTTCCAGTGGAACCACTTTTATCGTTAGAAATTCAGTTTTCATCGAAAGGCTCCAAGGGTATTTAATTCGAAACGTTTAAACTATGCTAATGTGTTCAGCTAACATCTCTAGATGCGCATGAAGATTTCGGAATTTTGATTGTGCCCCCGGTGGTTCCTGTGGAACCACTTTTATCATTAGAAAATCAGTTTTCATCAAAAGGCTCCTAGGGCATTTAATTCGAAATGACCAAACAATGCCAATGTGTTCAGGTAGCAACTCTAGATGTGCATGAAGGTTTCGGAATTTTGGTTCGGCCACCGGTGGTTCCAGGGGAACCAATTTTATCATTGGAAAATCAGTTTTCATCGAAAGGCTCCTAGGGTATTCAATTCGAAACGTTTAAACTATGCTAATGTGTTCAGGTAGCAACTCTAGATGTGCATGAAGGTATCGGAAGTTTGATTTTGCCCCAGGTGGTTCCAGTGGAACCACTTTTATCATTAGAAAATCAGTTTTCATCGAAAGGCTCCTAGGGTATTTAATTCGAGCCGTTCAAACTATGCTAATGTGTTCAGGTAAAATCTCTAGATGTGCATGAAGGTTTCGGAATTTTGATTTTGCCCCTGGTGGTTCCAGTGCAACCACTTTTATCGTTAGAAAATCAGTTTTTATCGAAAGGCTCCTAGGGTATTCAATTCGAAACGTTTAAACTATGCTAATGTTTCAGCTAAAATCACTAGATGTGCATGAAGGTATCGAAATTTTGATTTTGCCCCCGGTGGTTCCAGTGGAACCACTTTTATCATTAGAAAATCAGTTTGCATCGAAAGGCTCCTAGAGTATTTAATTCGAAACGTTTAAACTATGCTAATGTATTCAGGTAACATCTCTAGATGTGTATGAAGGTTTCGGAATTTTGATTTTGCCTCCGGTGGTTCCAGTGGAACCACTTTTATCGTTAGAAAATCAGTTTTCATCGAAAGGCTCCTAGGGTATTAAATTCGAAACACTTAAACTCAGCTAATGTGTTCAGCTAACATCTCTAGATGTGCATGAAGGTTTCGGAATTTTGATTTTGCCCCCGTTGGTTCCAGTGGAACCACATTTATCGTTAGAAAATCAGTTTTCATCGATAGGCTCCAAGGGTTTTTAATTCGAAACGTTTAAACTATGCTAATGTTTCAGGTAAAATCACTAAATGTGCATGAAGGTATCGAAATTTTGATTTTGCCCCCGGTGGTTCCAGTGGAACCACTTTTATCGTTAGAAAATCAGTTTTCATCGAAAGGCTCCTAGAGTGTTTAATTCGAAACGTTTAAACTATGCTAATGTATTCAGGTAACATCTCTAGATGTGTATGAAGGTTTCGGAATTTTGATTTTGCCTCCGGTGGTTCCAGTGGAACCACTTTTATCGTTAGAAAATCAGTTTTCATCGAAAGGCTCCTAGGGTATTAAATTCGAAACACTTAAACTCCGCTAATGTGTTCAGCTAACATCTCTAGATGTGCATGAAGGTTTCGGAATTTTGATTTTGCCCCCGTTGGTTCCAGTGGAACCACATTTATCGTTAGAAAATCAGTTTTCATCGATAGGCCCTTAGGGTTTTTAATTCGAAACGTTTAAACTATGCTAATGTTTCAGGTAGAATCACTAAATGTGCATGAAGGTATCGAAATTTTGATTTTGCCCCCGGTGGTTCCAGTGGAACCACTTTTATCGTTAGAAAATCAGTTTTCATCGAAAGGCTCCTAGAGTGTTTAATTCGAAACGTTTAAACTATGCTGATGTATTCAGGTAACATCTCTAGATGTGTATGAAGGTTTCGGAATTTTGATTTTGCCTCCGGTGGTTCCAGTGGAACCACTTTTATCATTAGAAAATCAGTTTTCATCGAAAGGCTCCTAGAGTATTCAATTCAAAACTTTAAACTATGCTAATGTGTTCAGGTAACATCTCTAGATGTGCATGAAGGTTTCGGAATTTTGATTTTGCCCCCCAGTGGTTCCAGTGGAACCACTTTTATCATTAGAAAGTCAGTTTTTATCGAAAGGCTCCTAGGGTATTTAATTCGAAACGTTTAAACTATGCTAATGTGTTCAGGTGACATCTCTAGATGTGCATGAAGGCTTCGGAATTTTGATTTTGCCTCCAGTGGTTCCAGTGGAACTACCTTTATTGTTAAAAAATCAGTTTTCATCGAAAGGCTCCAGGGTATTAAATTCGAAACACTTAAACTCAGCTAATGTGTTCAGCTAACATCTCTGGATGTGCATGAAGGTTTCGGAATTTTGATTTTGCCCCCGTTGGTTCCAGTGGAACCACATTTATCGTTAGAAAATCAGTTTTCATCGATAGGCTCCTAGGGTTTTTAATTCGAAACGTTTAAACTATGCTAATGTGTCCAGGTAACATCCCTACATGTGCATGAAGGTTTCGGAATTTTGATTTTGCCCCCAGTGGTTCCAGTGGAACCACTTTTATCGTTAGAAATTCAGTTTTCATCGAAAGGCTCCAAGGGTATTTAATTCGAAACGTTTAAACTATGCTAATGTGTTCAGCTAACATCTCTAGATGCGCATGAAGATTTCGGAATTTTGATTGTGCCCCCGGTGGTTCCTGTGGAACCACTTTTATCATTAGAAAATCAGTTTTCATCAAAAGGCTCCTAGGGCATTTAATTCGAAATGACCAAACAATGCCAATGTGTTCAGGTAGCAACTCTAGATGTGCATGAAGGTTTCGGAATTTTGGTTCGGCCACCGGTGGTTCCAGGGGAACCAATTTTATCATTGGAAAATCAGTTTTCATCGAAAGGCTCCTAGGGTATTCAATTCGAAACGTTTAAACTATGCTAATGTGTTCAGGTAGCAACTCTAGATGTGCATGAAGGTATCGGAAGTTTGATTTTGCCCCAGGTGGTTCCAGTGGAACCACTTTTATCATTAGAAAATTAGTTTTCATCGAAAGGCTCCTAGGGTATTTAATTCCAGCCGTTCAAACTATGCTAATGTGTTCAGGTAAAATCTCTAGATGTGCATGAAGGTTTCGGAATTTTGATTTTGCCCCTGGTGGTTCCAGTGCAACCACTTTTATCGTTAGAAAATCAGTTTTTATCGAAAGGCTCCTAGGGTATTCAATTCGAAACGTTTAAACTATGCTAATGTTTCAGCTAAAATCACTAGATGTGCATGAAGGTATCGAAATTTTGATTTTGCCCCCGGTGGTTCCAGTGGAACCACTTTTATCGTTAGAAAATCAGTTTTCATCGAAAGGCTCCTAGAGTGTTTAATTCGAAACGTTTAAACTATGCTAATGTATTCAGGTAACATCTCTAGATGTGTATGAAGGTTTCGGAATTTTGATTTTGCCTCCGGTGGTTCCAGTGGAACCACTTTTATCATTAGAAAATCAGTTTTCATCGAAAGGCTCCTAGAGTATTCAATTCGAAACGTTAAACTATGCTAATGTGTTCAGGTAACATCTCTAGATGTGCATGAATGTTTCGAAATTTTGATTTTGCCCCCCAGTGGATCCAGTGGAACCACTTTTATCATTAGAAAGTCAGTTTTCATCGAAAGGCTCCTAGGGTATTTAATTCGAAACGTTTAAGCTATGCTAATGTGTTCAGGTGACATCTCTAGATGTGCATGAAGGCTTCGGAATTTTGATTTTGCCTCCAGTGGTTCCAGTGGAACCACTTTTATCGTTAGAAAATCAGTTTTCATCGAAAGGCTCCTAGGGTATTAAATTCAAAACACTTAAACTCAGGTAATGCGTTCAGCTAACCTCTCTGGATGTGCATGAAGGTTTCGGAATTTTGATTTTGCCCCCGTTGGTTCCAGTGGAACCACATTTATCGTTAGAAAATCAGTTTTCATCGATAGGCTCCTAGGGTTTTTAATTCGAACCGTTTAAACTCTGCTAATGTGTTCAGTTAACATCTTTAGATGTGCATGAAGGTTTCGGAATTTTGATTTTGCCCCTGGTGGTTCCAGTAGACCCACTTTTATTGTTAGAAAATCAGTTTTCATCGAAAGGCTCCTAGGGTATTTAATTCGAAACGTTTAAACAATGCTAATGTGTTCAGCTAACATCTCTAGATGCGCATGAAGGTTTCGGAATTTTGATTGTGCCCCCTGTGGTTCCAGTGGAACCACATTTATCATTAGAAAATCAGTTTTCATCAAAAGGCTCCTAGAAATGACCAAACAATGCTAATGTGTTCAGGTAGCAACTCTAGATGTGCATGAAGGTTTCGGAATTTTGTTTCGGCCCCCGGTGGTTCCAGGGGAACCAATTTTATCATTGGAAAATCAGTTTTCATCGAAAGGCTCCTAGGGAATTCAATTCGAAACGTTTAAACTATGCTAATGTTTCAGGTAAAATCACTAGATGTGCATGAAGGTATCGAAATTTTGATTTTGCCCCCGGTGGTTCCAGTGGAACCACTTTTATCGTTAGAAAATCAGTTTTCATCGAAAGGCTCCTAGAGTATTTAATTCGAAACGTTTAAACTATGCTAATGTATTCAGGTAACATCTCTAGATGTGTATGAAGGTTTCGGAATTTTGATTTTGCCCCAGGTGGTTCCAGTGGAACCACTTTTATCATTAGAAAATCAGTTTTCATCGAAAGGCTCCTAGAGTATTCAATTCAAAACTTTAAACTATGCTAATGTGTTCAGGTAACATCTCTAGATGTGCATGAAGGTTTCGAAATTTTGATTTTGCCCCCCAGTGGATCCAGTGGAACCACTTTTATCATTAGAAAGTCAGTTTTCATCGAAAGGCTTCTAGGGTATTTAATTCGAAACGTTTAAACTATGCTAATCTGTTCAGGTAACATCTCTAGATGTGCATGAAGGCTTCGGAATTTTGATTTTGGCTCCAGTGGTTCCAGTGGAACCACCTTTATCGTTAGAAAATCAGTTTTCATCGAAAGTCTCCTAGAGTATTCAATTCAAAACTTTAAACTATGCTAATGTATTCAGGTAACATCTCTAGATGTGTATGAAGGTTTCGGAATTTTGATTTTGCCTCCGGTGGTTCCAGTGGAACCACTTTTATCATTAGAAAATCAGTTTTCATCGAAAGGCTCCTAGGGTATTCAATTCAAAACTTTAAACTATGCTAATGTGTTCAGGTAACATCTCTAGATGTGCATGAAGGTTTCGGAATTTTGATTTTGCCCCCCAGTGGTTCCAGTGGAACCACTTTTATCATTAGAAAGTCAGTTTTCATCGAAAGGCTCCTGGGGTATTTAATTCGAAACGTTTAAACTATGCTAATGTGTTCAGGTGACATCTCTAGATGTGCATGAAGGCTTCGGAATTTTGATTTTGCCTCCAGTGGTTCCAGTGGAACCACCTTTATCGTTAGAAAGTCAGTTTTCATCGAAAGGCTCCTAGGGTATTACATTCGAAACACTTAAACTCTGCTAATGTGTTCAGCTAACATCTCTGGATGTGCTTGAGGTTTCGGAATTTTGATTTTGCCCCCGTTGGTTCCAGTGGAACCACATTTATCGTTAGAAAATCAGTTTTCATCGATAGGCTCCTAGGGTTTTTAATTCGAAACGTTTAAACTATGCTAATGTGTCCAGGTAACATCTCTAGATGTGCATAAAGGTTTCGGAATTTTGATTTTGCCCCCAGTGGTTCCAGTGGAACCACTTTTATCGTTAGAAATTCAGTTTTCATCGAAAGGCTCCTAGGGTATTTAATTCGAAACGTTTAAACTATGCTAATGTGTTCAGCTAACATCTCTAGATGCGCATGAAGGTTTCGGAATTTTGATTGTGCCCCCGGTGGTTCCTGTGGAACCACTTTTATCATTAGAAAATCAGTTTTCATCAAAAGGCTCCTAGGGTATTTAATTCGAAATGACCAAACAATGCTAATGTGTTCAGGTAGCAACTCTAGATGTGCATGAAGGTTTCGGAATTTTGGTTCTGCCCCCGGTGGTTCCAGGGGAACCAATTTTATCATTGGAAAATCAGTTTTCATCGAAAGGCTCCTAGGGTATTCAATTCGAAACGTTTAAACTATGCTAATGTGTTCAGGTAGCAACTCTAGATGTGCATGAAGGTATCGGAAATTTGATTTTGCCCCAGGTGGTTCCAGTGGAACCACTTTTATCATTCGAAAATCAGTTTTCATCGAAAGGCTCCTAGGGTATTTAATTCGAGCCGTTCAAACTATGCTAATGTGTTCAGGTAACATCTCTAGATGTGCATGAAGGTTTCGGAATTTTGATTTTGCCCCTGGTGGTTCCAGTGGAACCACTTTTATCGTTAGAAAATCAGTTTTCATCGAAAGGCTCCTAGAGTATTTAATTCGAAACGTTTAAACTATGCTAATGTATTCAGGTAACATCTCTAGATGTGTATGAAGGTTTCGGAATTTTGATTTTGCCTCCGGTGGTTCCAGTGGAACCACTTTTATCATTAGAAAATCAGTTTTCATCGAAAGACTCCTAGAGTATTCAATTCAAAACTTTAAACTATGCTAATGTGTTCAGGTAACATCTCTAGATGTGCATGAAGGTTTCGAAATTTTGATTTTGCCCCCCAGTGGATCCAGTGGAACCACTTTTATCATTAGAAAGTCAGTTTTCATCGAAAGGCTCCTAGGGTATTTAATTCGAAACGCTTAAGCTATGCTAATGTGTTCAGGTAACATCTCTAGATGTGCATGAAGGCTTCGGAATTTTGATTTTGCCTCCAGTGGTTCCAGTGGAACCACTTTTATCGTTAGAAAATCAGTTTTCATCGAAAGGCTCCTAGGGTATTAAATTCAAAACACTTAAACTCAGGTAATGTGTTCAGCTAACATCACTGGATGTGCATGAATGTTTCGGAATTTTGATTTTGCCCCCGTTGGTTCCAGTGGAACCACATTTATCGTTAGAAAATCAGTTTTCATCGATAGGCTCCAAGGGTTTTTAATTCGAACCGTTTAAACTATGCTAATGTGTTCAGTTAACATCTTTAGATGTGCATGAAGGTTTCGGAATTTTGATTTTGCCCCTGGTGGTTCCAGTAGACCCACTTTTATTGTTAGAAAATCAGTTTTCATCGAAAGGCTTCTAGGGTATTTAATTCGAAACGTTTAAACAATGCTAATGTGTTCAGCTAACATCTCTAGATGCGCATGAAGGTTTCGGAATTTTGATTGTGCCCCCGGTGGTTCCAGTGGAACCACTTTTATCATTAGAAAATCAGTTTTCATCAAAAGGCTCCTAGGGTATTTAATTCGAAATGACCAAACAATGCTAATGTGTTCAGGTAGCAACTCTAGATGTGCATGAAGGTTTCGGAATTTTGGTTCGGCCCCCGGTGGTTCCAGGGGAACCAATTTTATCATTGGAAAATCAGTTTTCATCGAAAGGCTCCTAGGGTATTCTATTCGAAACGTTTAAACTATGCTAATGTGTTCAGGTAGCAACTCTAGATGAGCATGAAGGTATCGGAAGGTTGACTTTGCCCCAGGTGGTTCCAGTGGAACCACTTTTATCATTCGAAAATCAGTTTTCATCGAAAGGCTCCTAGGGTATTTAATTCGAGCCGTTCAAACTATGCTAATGTGTTCAGGTAACATCTCTAGATGTGCATGAAGGTTTCGGAATTTTGATTTTGCCCCTGGTGGTTCCAGTGGAACCACTTTTATCGTTAGAAAATCAGTTTTCATCGAAAGGCTCCTAGGGTATTCAATTCGAAACATTTAAACTATGCTAATGTTTCAGGTAAAATCACTAGATGTGCATGAAGGTATCGAAATTTTGATTTTGCCCCCGGTGGTTCCAGTGGAACCACTTTTATCATTAGAAAATCAGTTTGCATCGAAAGGCTCCTAGAGTATTTAATTCGAAACGTTTAATCTATGCTAATGTATTCAGGTAACATCTCTAGATGTGTATGAAGGTTTCGGAATTTTGATTTTGCCTCCGGTGGTTCCAGTGGAACCACATTTATCGTTAGAAAATCAGTTTTCATCGAAAGGCTCCTAGGGTATTAAATTCGAAACACTTAAACTCAGCTAATGTGTTCAGCTAACATCTCTAGATGTGCATGAAGGTTTCGGAATTTTGATTTTGCCCCCGTTGGTTCCAGTGGAACCACATTTATCGTTAGAAAATCAGTTTTCATCCATAGGCTCCAAGGGTTTTTAATTCGAAACGTTTAACCTATGCTAATGTTTCAGGTAAAATCACTAAATGTGCATGAAGGTATCAAAATTTTGATTTTGCCCCCGGTGGTTCCAGTGGAACCACTTTTATCGTTAGAAAATCAGTTTTCATCGAAAGGCTCCTAGAGTATTTAATTCGAAACGTTTAAACTATGCGAATGTATTCAGGTAACATCTCTAGATGTGTATGAAGGTTTCGGAATTTTGATTTTGCCTCCGGTGGTTCCAGTGGAACCACTTTTATCATTAGAAAATCAGTTTTCATCGAAAGGCTCCTAGGGTATTCAATTCAAAACTTTAAACTATGCTAATGTGTTCAGGTAACATCTCTAGATGTGCATGAAGGTTTCGGAATTTTGATTTTGCCCCCCAGTGGTTCCAGTGGAACCACTTTTATCATTAGAAAGTCAGTTTTCATCGAAAGATTCCTAGGGTATTTAATTCGAAACGTTTAGACTATGCTAATGTGTTCAGGTGACATCTCTAGATGTGCATGAAGGCTTCGGAATTTTGATTTTGCCTCCAGTGGTTCCAGTGGAACCACCTTTATCGTTAGAAAGTCAGTTTTCATCGAAAGGCTCCTAGGGTATTAAATTCGAAACACTTAAACTCAGCTAATGTGTTCCGCTAACATCTCTGGATGTGCATGAAGGTTTCGGAATTTTGATTTTGCCCCCGTTGGTTCCAGTGGAACCACATTTATCGTTAGAAAATCAGTTTTCATCGATAGGCTCCTAGGGTTTTTAATTCGAAACGTTTAAACTATGCTAATGTGTGCAGGTAACATCTCTAGATGTGCATGAAGGTTTCGGAATTTTCATTTTGCCCCCAGTGGTTCCAGTGGAACCACTTTTATCGTTAGAAATTCAGTTTTCATCGAAAGGCTCCTAGGGTATTTAATTCGAAACGTTTAAACTATGCTAATGTGTTCAGCTAACATCTCTAGATGCGCATGAAGTTTTCGGAATTTTGATTGTGCCCCCCGGTGGTTCCTGTGGAACCACTTTTATCATTAGAAAATCAGTTTTCATCAAAAGGCTCCTAGGGTATTTAATTCGAAATGACCAAACAATGCTAATGTGTTCAGGTAGCAACTCTAGATGTGCATGAAGGTTTCGTAATTTTGGTTCGGCCCCCGGTGGTTCCAGGGGAACCAATTTTATCACTGGAAAATCAGTTTTCATCGAAAGGCTCCTAGGGTATTCAATTCGAAACGTTTAAACTATGCTAATGTGTTCAGGTAGCAACTCTAGATGTGCATGAAGGTATCGGAAGTTTGATTTTGCCCCAGGTGGTTCCAGTGGAACAACTTTTATCATTCGAAAATCAGTTTTCATCGAAAGGCTCCTAGGGTATTTAATTCGAAATGACCAAACAATGCTAATGTGTTCAGGTAACATCTCTAGATGTGCATGAAGGTTTCGGAATTTTGATTTTGCCCCTGGTGGTTCCAGTGGAACCACTTTTATCGTTCGAAAATCAGTTTTCATCGAAAGGCTCCTAGGGTATTCAATTCGAAACGTTTAAACTATGCTAATGTTTCAGGTAAAATCACTAGATGTGCATGAAGGTATCGAAATTTTGATTTTGCCCCCGGTGGTTCCAGTGGAACCACTTTTATCGTTGGAAAATTAGTTTTCATCGAAAGGCTCCTAGAGTATTTAATTCGAAACGTTTAAACTATGCTAATGTATTCAGGTAACATCTCTAGATGTGCATGAAGGTTTCGAAATTTTGATTTTGCCCCCCAATGGATCCAGTGGAACCACTTTTATCATTAGAAAGTCAGTTTTCATCGAAAGGCTCCTAGGGTATTTAATTCGAAACGTTTAAACTATGCTAATGTGTTCAGGTAACATCTCTAGATGTGCATGAAGGCTTCGGAATTTTGATTTTGCCTCTAGTGGTTCCAGTGGAACCACATTTATCGTTAGAAAATCAGTTTTCATCGAAAGGCTCCTAGGGTTTTTAATTCGAACCGTTTAAACTATGCTAATGTGTTCAGTTAACATCTTTAGATGTGCATGAAGGTTTCGGAATTTTGATTTTGGCCCTGGTGGTTCCAGTAGACCCACTTTTATTGTTAGAAAATCAGTTTTCATCGAAAGGCTCCTAGGGTATTTAATTCGAAACGTTTAAACAATGCTAATGTGTTCAGCTAACATCTCTAGATGCGCATGAAGGTTTCGGAATTTTGATTGTGCCCCCGGTGGTTCCAGTGGAACCACTTTTATCATTAGAAAATCCGTTTTCATCAAAAGGCTCCTAGGGTATTTAATTCGAAATGACCAAACAATGCTAATGTGTTCAGGTAGCAACTCTAGATGTGCATGAAGGTTTCGGAATTTTGGTTCGGCCCCCGGTGGTTCCAGGGGAACCAATTTTATCATTGGAAAATCAGTTTTCATCGAAAGGCTCCTAGGGTATTCAATTCGAAACGTTTAAACTATGCTAATGTGTTCAGGTAGCAACTCTAGATGAGCATGAAGGTATCGGAAGGTTGATTTTGCCCTAGGTGGTTCCAGTGGAACCACTTTTATCATTCGAAAATCAGTTTTCATCGAAAGGCTCCTAGGGTATTTCATTCGAGCCGTTCAAACTATGCTAATGTGTTCAGGTAACATCTCTAGATGTGCATGAAGGTTTCGGAATTTTGATTTTGCCCCTGGTGGTTCCAGTGGAACCACTTTTATCGTTAGAAAATCAGTTTTCATCGAAAGGCTCCTAGGGTATTCAATTCGAAACGTTTAAACTATGCTTATGTTTCAGGTAAAATCACTAGATGTGCATGAAGGTATCGAAATTTTGATTTTGCCCCCGGTGGTTCCAGTGGAACCACTTTTATCGTTAGAAAATCAGTTTTCATCGAAAGGCTCCTAGAGTATTTAATTCGAAACGTTTAAACTATGCGAATGTATTCAGGTAACATCTCTAGATGTGTATGAAGGTTTCGGAATTTTGATTTTGCCTCCGGTGGTTCCAGTGGAACCACTTTTATCATTAGAAAATCAGTTTTCATCGAAAGGCTCCTAGGGTATTCAATTCAAAACTTTAAACTATGCTAATGTGTTCAGGTAACATCTCTAGATGTGCATGAAGGTTTCGGAATTTTGATTTTGCCTCCCAGTGGTTCCAGTGGAACCACTTTTATCATTAGAAAGTCAGTTTTCATCGAAAGGCTCCTAGGGTATTTAATTCGAAACGTTTAGACTATGCTAATGTGTTCAGGTAACATCTCTAGATGTGCATGAAGGTTTCGGAATTTTGATTTTGCCTCCTGTGGTTCCATTGGAACCACCTTTATCGTTAGAAAGTCAGTTTTCATCGAAAGGCCCCTAGGGTATTAAATTCGAAACACTTAAACTCAGCTAATGTGTTCCGCTAACATCTCTGGATGTGCATGAAGGTTTCGGAATTTTGATTTTGCCCCCGTTGGTTCCAGTGGAACCACATTTATCGTTAGAAAATCAGTTTTCATCGATAGGCTCCTAGGGTTTTTAATTCGAAACGTTTAAACTATGCTAATGTGTGCAGGTAACATCTCTAGATGTGCATGAAGGTTTCGGAATTTTGATTTTGCCCCCAGTGGTTCCAGTGGAACCACTTTTATCGTTAGAAATTCAGTTTTCATCGGAAGGCTCCTAGGGTATTTAATTCGAAACGTTTAAACTATGCTAATGTGTTCAGCTAACATCTCTAGATGCGCATGAAGGTTTCGGAATTTTGATTGTGCCCCCGGTGGTTCCTGTGGAACCACTTTTATCATTAGAAAATCAGTTTTCATCAAAAGGCTCCTAGGGTATTTAATTCGAAATGACCGAACAATGCTAATGTGTTCAGGTAGCAACTCTAGATGTGCATGAAGGTTTCGGAATTTTGGTTCGGCCCCCGGTGGTTCCAGGGGAACCAATTTTATTACTGGAAAATCAGTTTTCATCGAAAGGCTCCTAGGGTATTTAATTCGAAACGTTTAAACTATGCTAATGTGTTCAGGTAGCAACTCGAGATGTGCATGAAGGTATCGGAAGTTTGATTTTGCCCCAGGTGGTTCCAGTGGAACCACTTTTATCATTCGAAAATCAGTTTTCATCGAAAGGCTCCTAGGGTATTTAATTCGAAATGACCAAACAATGCTAATGTGTTCAGGTAACATCTCTAGATGTGCATGAAGGTTTCGAAATTTTGATTTTGCCCCCCAGTGGATCCAGTGGAACCACTTTTATCATTAGAAAGTCAGTTTTCATCGAAAGGCTCCTAGGGTATTTAATTCGAAACGTTTAAACTATGCTAATGTGTTCAGGTAACATCTCTAGATGTGCATGAAGGCTTCGGAATTTTGATTTTGCCTCCAGTGGTTCCAGTGGAACCACCTTTATCGTTAGAAAATCAGTTTTCATCGAAAGGCTCCTAGGGTATTAAATTCAAAACACTAAAACTCAGCTAATGTATTCAGCTAACATCTCTAGATGTGCATGAAGGTTTCGGAATTTTGATTTTGCCCCCGTTGGTTCCAGTGGAACCACATTTATCATTAGAAAAGTAGTTTTCATCGATAGGCTCCTAGGGTTTTTAATTCGAACCGTTTAAACTATGCTAATGTGTTCAGTTAACATCTTTAGATGTGCATGAAGGCTTCGGAATTTTGATTTTGCCCCCGTTGGTTCCAGTGGAACCACATTTATCGTTAGAAAATCAGTTTTCATCGATAGGCTCCTAGGGTTTTTAATTCGAACCGTTTAAACTATGCTAATGTGTTCAGTTAACATCTTTAGATGTGCATGAAGGTTTCGGAATTTTGATTTTGCCCCTGGTGGTTCCAGTAGACCCACTTTTATTGTTAGAAAATCAGTTTTCATCGAAAGGCTCCTAGGGTATTCAATTCGAAACGTTTAAACTATGCTTATGTTTCAGGTAAAATCACTAGATGTGCATGAAGGTATCGAAATTTTGATTTTGCCCCCGGTGGTTCCTGTGGAACCACTTTTATCGTTAGAAAATCAGTTTTCATCGAAAGGCTCCTAGAGTATTTAATTCGAAACGTTTAAACTATGCTAATGTATTCAGGTAACATCTCTGGATGTGTATGAAGGTTTCTGAATTTTGATTTTGCCTCCGGTGGTTCCAGTGGAACCACTTTTATCATTAGAAAATCAGTTTTCATCGAAAGGCTCCTAGAGTATTCAATTCAAAACTTTAAACTATGCTAATGTGTTCACGTAACATCTCTAGATGTGCATGAAGGTTTCGAAATTTTGATTTTGCCCCCCAGTGGATGCAGTGGAACCACTTTTATCATTAGAAAGTCAGTTTTCAACGAAAGGCTCCTAGGGTATTTAATTCGAAACGTTTAAACTATGCTAATGTGTTCAGGTGACATCTCTAGATGTGCATGAAGGCTTCGGAATTTTGATTTTGCCTCCAGTGGTTCCAGTGGAACCACTTTTATCGTTAGAAAATCAGTTTTCATCGAAAGGCTCCTAGGGTATTAAATTCAAAACACTTAAACTCAGGTAATGTGTTCAGCTAACATCACTGGATGAGCATGAATGTTTCGGAATTTTGATTTTGCCCCCGTTGGTTCCAGTGGAACCACATTTATCGTTAGAAAATCAGTTTTCATCGATAGGCTCCTAGGGTTTTTAATTCGAACCGTTTAAACTATGCTAATGTGTTCAGTTAACATCTTTAGATGTGCATGAAGGTTTCGGAATTTTGATTTTGCCCCTGGTGGTTCCAGTAGACCCACTTTTATTGTTAGAAAATCAGTTTTCATCGAAAGGCTCCTAGGGTATTTAATTCGAAACGTTTAAACAATGCTAATGTGTTCAGCTAACATCTCTAGATGCGCATGAAGGTTTCGGAATTTTGATTGTGCCCCCGGTGGTTCCAGTGGAACCACTTTTATCATTAGAAAATCAGTTTTCATCAAAAGGCTCCTAGGGTATTTAATTCGAAATGCTTAAACAATGCTAATGTGTTCAGGTAGCAATTCTAGATGTGCATGAAGGTTTCGGAATTTTGGTTCGGCCCCCGGTGGTTCCAGGGGAACCAATTTTATCATTGGAAAATCAGTTTTCATCGAAAGGCTCCTAGGGTATTCAATTCGAAACGTTCAAACTATGATAATGTGTTCAGGTAGCAACTCTAGATGTGCACGAAGGTATTGGAAGTTTGGTTTTGCCCCAGGTGGTTCCAGTGGAACCACTTTTATCTTTAGAAAATCAGTTTTCATCGAAAGGCTCCTAGGGTATTTAATTCGAGCCGTTCAAACTATGCTAATGTGTTCAGGTAACATCTCTAGATGTGCATGAAGGTTTCGGAATTTTGATTTTGCCCCTGGTGGTTCCAGTGGAACCACTTTTTTCGTTAGAAAATCAGTTTTTACCGAAAGGCTCCTAGGGTATTCAATTCGAAACGTTTAAACTATGCTAATGTTTCAGGTAAAATCACTAGATGAGCATGAAGGTATCGAAATTTTGATTTTGCCCCCGGTGGTTCCAGAGGAACCACTTTTTTCATTAGAAAATCAGTTTGCATCGAAAGGCTCCTAGAGTATTTAATTCGAAACGTTTAAACTATGCTAATGTATTCAGGTAACATCTCTAGATGTGTATGAAGGTTTCGGAATTTTGATTTTGCCTCCGGTGGTTCCAGTGGAACCACTTTTATCGTTAGAAAATCAGTTTTCATCGAAAGGCTCCTAGGGTATTAAATTCGAAACACTTAAACTCAGCTAATGTGTTCAGCTAACATGTCTAGATGTGCATGAAGGTTTCGGAATTTTGATTTTGCCCCCGTTGGTTCCAGTGGAACCACATTTATCGTTAGAAAATCAGTTTTCATCCATAGGCTCCTAGGGTTTTTAATTCGAAACGTTTAAACTATGCTAATGTTTCAGGTAAAATCACTAAATGTGCATGAAGGTATCGAAATTTTGATTTTGCCCCCGGTGGTTCCAGTGGAACCACTTTTATCGTTACAAAATCAGTTTTCATCGAAAGGCTCCTAGAGTATTTAATTCGAAACGTTTAAACTATGCTAATGTATTCAGGTAACATCTCTAGATGTGTATGAAGGTTTCGGAATTTTGATTTTGCCCCCGGTGGTTCCAGTGGAACCACTTTTATCATTAGAAAATCAGTTTTCATCGAAAGGCTCCTAGGGTATTCAATTCAAAACTTTAAACTATGCTAATGTGTTCAGGTAACATCTCTAGATGTGCATGAAGGTTTCGGAATTTTGATTTTGCCCCCCAGTGGTTCCAGTGGAACCACTTTTATCATTAGAAAGTCAGTTTTTATCGAAAGGCTTCTAGGGTATTTAATTCGAAACGTTTAAACTACGCTAATGTGTTCAGGTGACATCTCTAGATGTGCATGAAGGCTTCGGAATTTTGATTTTGCCTCCAGTGGTTCCAGTGGAACCACCTTTATCGTTAGAAAGTCAGTTTTTATCGAAAGGCTCCTAGGGTATTAAATTCGAAACACTTAAACTCAGCTAATGTGTTCAGCTAACATCTCTGGATGTGCATGAAGGTTTCGGAATTTTGATTTTGCCCCCGTTGGTTCCAGTGGAACCACATTTATCGTTAGTAAATCAATTTCATCAATAGGCTCCTAGGGTTTTTAATTAGAAACGTTTAAACTATGCTAATGTGTCCAGGTAACATCTCTAGATGTGCATGAAGGTTTCGGAATTTTGATTTTGCCCCCAGTGGTTCCAGTGGAACCACTTTTATCGTTAGAAATTCAGTTTTCATCGAAAGGCTCCTAGGGTATTTAATTCGAAACGTTTAAACTATGCTAATGTGTTCAGCTAACATCTCTAGGTAAGCATGAAGGTTTCGGAATTTTGATTGTGCCCCCGGTGGTTCCTGTGGAACCACTTTTATCATTAGAAAATCAGTTTTCATCAAAAGGCTCCTAGGGTATTTAATTCGAAATGACCAAACAATGCTAATGTGTTCAGGTAGCAACTCTAGATGTGCATGAAGGTTTCGGAATTTTGGTTCGGCCCCCGGTGGTTCTAGGGGAACCAATTTTATCATTGGAAAATCAGTTTTCATTGAAAGGCTCCTAGGGTATTCAATTCGAAACGTTTAAACTATGCTAATGTGTTCAGGTAGCAACTCTAGATGTGCACGAAGGTATCGGAAGTTTGATTTTGCCCCAGGTGGTTCCAGTGGAACCACTTTTATCATTAGAAAATCAGTTTTCATCGAAAGGCTCCTAGGGTATTTAATTCGAGCCGTTCAAACTATGCTAATGTGCTCAGGTAACATCTCTAGATGTGCATGAAGGTTTCGGAATTTTGATTTTGCCCCTGGTGGTTCCAGTGGAACCACTTTTATGGTTAGAAAATCAGTTTTCATCGAAAGGCTCCTTGGGTATTCAATTCGAAACGTTTAAACTATGCTAATGTTACAGGTAAAATCACTAGATGTGCATGAAGGTATCGAAATTTTGATTTTGCCCGCGGTGGTTCCAGTGGAACCACTTTTATCATTAGAAAATCAGTTTGCATCGAAAGGCTCCTAGAGTATTTAATTCGAAACGTCTAAACTATGCTAATGTATTCAGGTAGCATCTCTAGATGTGTATGAAGGTTTCGGAATTTTGATTTTGCCTCCGGTCGTTCCAGTGGAACCACTTTTATCGTTAGAAAATCAGTTTTCATCGAAAGCCTCCTAGGGTATTAAATTCGAAACACTTAAACTCAGCTAATGTGTTCAGCTAACATCTCTAGATGTGCATGAAGGTTTCGGAATTTTGATTTTGCCCCCCGTTGGTTCCAGTGGAACCACATTTATCGTTAGAAAATCAGTTTTGATCCATAGGCTCCAAGGGTTTTTAATTCGAAACGTTTAAACTATGCTAATGTTTCAGGTAAAATCACTAAATGTGCATGAAGGTATCAAAATTTTGATTTTGCCCCCGGTGGTTCCAGTGGAACCACTTTTATTGTTAGAAAATCAGTTTTCATCGAAAGGCTCCTAGAGTATTTAATTCGAAGCGTTTAAACTATGCTAATGTATTCAGGTAACATCTCTAGATGTGTATGAAGGTTTCGGAATTTTGATTTTGCCTCCGGTGGTTCCAGTGGAACCACTTTTATCATTAGAAAATCAGTTTTCATCGAAAGGCTCCTAGGGTATTCAATTCAAAACTTTAAACTATGCTAATGTGTTCAGGTAACATCTCTAGATGTGCATGAAGGTTTCGGAATTTGGTTTTGCCCCCCAGTGGTTCCAGTGGAACCACTTTTATCATTAGAAAGTCAGTTTTTATCGAAAGGCTCCTAGAGTATTTAATTCGACACGTTTAAACTATGCTAATGTGTTCAGGTGACATCTCTAGATGTGCATGAAGGCTTCGGAATTTTGATTTTGCCTCCTGTGGTTCCAGTGGAACCACCTTTATCGTTAGAAAGTCAGTTTTCATCGAAATGCTCCTAGGGTATTAAATTCGAAACACTTAAACTCAGCTAATGTGTTCAGCTAACATCTCTGGTTGTGCATGAAGGTTTCGGAATTTTGATTTTGCCCCCGTTGGTTCCAGTGGAACCACATTTATCGTTAGAAAATCATTTTTGATCGATAGGCTCCTAGGGTTTTTAATTCGAAACGTTTAAACTATGCTAATGTGTCCAGGTAACATCTCTAGATGTGCATGAAGGTTTCGGAATTTTGATTTTGCCCCCAGTGGTTCCAGTGGAACCACTTTTATCGTTAGAAATTCAGTTTTCATCGACAGGCTCCTAGGGTATTTAATTCGAAACGTTTAAACTATGCTAATGTGTTCAGCTAACATCTCTAGATGCGCATGAAGGTTTCGGAATTTTGATTGTGCCCCCGGTGGTTCCTGTGGAACCACTTTTATCATTAGAAAATCAGTTTTCATCAAAAGGCTCCTAGGGTATTTAATTCGAAATGACCAAACAATGCTAATGTGTTCAGGTAGCAACTCTAGTTGTGCATGAAGGTTTCGGAATTTTGGTTCGGCCCCCGGTGGTTCCAGGGGAATCAATTTTATCATTGGAAAATCAGTTTTCATCGAAAGGCTCCTAAGGTATTCAATTCGAAACGTTTAAACTATGCTAATGTGTTCAGGTAGCAAGTCTAGATGTGCATGAAGGTATCGGAAGTTTGATTTTGCCCCAGGTGGTTCCAGTGGAACCACTTTTATCATTCGAAAATCAGTTTTCATCGGAAGGCTCCTAGGGTATTTAATTCGAGCCGTTCAAACTATGCTAATGTGTTCAGGTAACATCTCTAGATGTGCATGAAGGTTTCGGAATTTTGATTTTGCCCCCGTTGGTTCCAGTGGAACCACATTTATCGTTAGAAAATCAGTTTTCATCGAAAGGCTCCTAGGGTATTCAATTCGAAACGTTTAAACTATGCTAATGTTTCAGGTAAAATCACTAAATGTGCATGAAGGTATCGAAATTTTGATTTTGCTCCCTGTGGTTTCAGTGGAACCACTTTTATGGTTAAAAAATCAGTTTTCATCGAAAGGCTCCTAGAGTATTTAATTTGAAACCTTTAAACTATGCTAATGTATTCAGGTAACATCTCTAGATGTGTATGAAGGTTTCGGAATTTTGATTTTGCCTCCGGTGGTTCCAGTGGAACCACTTTTATCATTAGAAAATCAGTTTTCATCGAAAGGCTCCTAGGGTATTCAATTCAAAACTTTAAACTATGCTAATGTGTTCAGGTAACATCTCTAGATGTGCATGAAGGTTTCGGAATTTGGTTTTGCCCCCCAGTGGTTCCAGTGGAACCACTTTTATCATTAGAAAGTCAGTTTTTATCGAAAGGCTCCTAGAGTATTTAATTCGACACGTTTAAACTATGCTAATGTGTTCAGGTGACATCTCTAGATGTGCATGAAGGCTTCGGAATTTTGATTTTGCCTCCTGTGGTTCCAGTGGAACCACCTTTATCGTTAGAAAGTCAGTTTTCATCGAAATGCTCCTAGGGTATTAAATTCGAAACACTTAAACTCAGCTAATGTGTTCAGCTAACATCTCTGGATGTGCATGAAGGTTTCGGAATTTTGATTTTGCCCCCGTTGGTTCCAGTGGAACCACATTTATCGTTAGAAAATCATTTTTGATCGATAGGCTCCTAGGGTTTTTAATTCGAAACGTTTAAACTATGCTAATGTGTCCAGGTAACATCTCTAGATGTGCATGAAGGTTTCGGAATTTTGATTTTGCCCCCAGTGGTTCCAGTGGAACCACTTTTATCGTTAGAAATTCAGTTTTCATCGACAGGCTCCTAGGGTATTTAATTCGAAACGTTTAAACTATGCTAATGTGTTCAGCTAACATCTCTAGATGCGCATGAAGGTTTCGGAATTTTGATTGTGCCCCCGGTGGTTCCTGTGGAACCACTTTTATCATTAGAAAATCAGTTTTCATCAAAAGGCTCCTAGGGTATTTAATTCGAAATGACCAAACAATGCTAATGTGTTCAGGTAGCAACTCTAGTTGTGCATGAAGGTTTCGAAATTTTGGTTCGGCCCCCGGTGGTTCCAGGGGAATCAATTTTATCATTGGAAAATCAGTTTTCATCGAAAGGCTCCTAAGGTATTCAATTCGAAACGTTTAAACTATGCTAATGTGTTCAGGTAGCAACTCTAGATGTGCACGAAGGTATCGGAAGTTTGATTTTGCCCCAGGTGGTTCCAGTGGAACCACTTTTATCATTCGAAAATCAGTTTTCATCGGAAGGCTCCTAGGGTATTCAATTCGAAACGTTTAAACTATGCTAATGTTTCAGGTAAAATCACTAAATGTGCATGAAGGTATCGAAATTTTGATTTTGCTCCCGGTGGTTCCAGTGGAACCACTTTTATCGTTAAAAAATCAGTTTTCATCGAAAGGCTCCTAGAGTATTTAATTTGAAACCTTTAAACTATGCTAATGTATTCAGGTAACATCTCTAGATGTGTATGAAGGTTTCGGAATTTTGATTTTGCCTCCGGTGGTTCCAGTGGAACCACTTTTATCATTAGAAAATCAGTTTTCATCGAAAGGCTCCTAGGGTATTCAATTCAAAACTTTAAACTATGCTAATGTGTTCAGGTAACATCTCTAGATGTGCATGAAGGTTTCGGAATTTTGATTTTGCCCCCCAGTGGTTCCAGTGGAACCACTTTTATCATTAGAAAGTCAGTTTTCATCGAAAGGCTCCTAGGGTATTTAATTCGAAACGTTTAAACTATGCTAATGTGTTCAGGTGACATCTCTAGATGTGCATGAAGGCTTCGGAATTTTAATTTTGCCTCCAGTGGTTCCAGTGGAACCACCTTTATCGTTAGAAAGTCAGTTTTCATCGAAAGGCTCCTAGGGTATTAAATTCGAAACACTTAAACTCAGCTAATGTGTTCAGCTAACATCTCTGGATGTGCATGAAGGTTTCGGAATTTTGATTTTGCCCCCGTTGGTTCCAGTGGAACCACATTTATCGTTAGACAAACAATTTCATCAATAGGCTCCTAGGGTTTTTAATTAGAAACGTTTAAACTATGCTAATGTGTCCAGGTAATATCTCTAGATGTGCATGAAGGTTTCGGAATTTTGATTTTGCCCCCGGTGGTTCCAGTGGAACCACTTTTATCGTTAGAAATTCAGTTTTCATCGAAAGGCTCCTAGGGTATTAAATTCGAAACACTTAAACTCAGCTAATGTGTTCAGCTAACATCTCTAGATGTGCATGAAGGTTTCGGAATTTTGATTTTGCCCCCGTTGGTTCCAGTGGAACCACATTTATCGTTAGAAAATCAGTTTTGATCCATAGGCTCCTAGGGTTTTTAATTAGAAACGTTTAAACTATGCTAATGTATTCAGGTAGCATCTCTAGATGTGTATGAAGGTTTCGGAATTTTGATTTTGCCTCCGGTGGTTCCAGTGGAACCACTTTTATCGTTAGAAAATCAGTTTTCATCGAAAGGCTCCTAGGGTATTAAATTCGAAACACTTAAACTCAGCTAATGTGTTCAGCTAACATCTCTAGATGTGCATGAAGGTTTCGGAATTTTGATTTTGCCCCCGTTGGTTCCAGTGGAACCACATTTATCGTTAGAAAATCAGTTTTGATCCATAGGCTCCAAGGGTTTTTAATTCGAAACGTTTAAACTATGCTAATGTTTCAGGTAAAATCACTAAATGTGCATGAAGGTATCAAAATTTTGATTTTGCCCCCGGTGGTTCCAGTGGAACCACTTTTATTGTTAGAAAATCAGTTTTCATCGAAAGGCTCCTAGAGTATTTAATTCGAAGCGTTTAAACTATGCTAATGTATTCAGGTAACATCTCTAGATGTGTATGAAGGTTTCGGAATTTTGATTTTGCCTCCGGTGGTTCCAGCGGAACCACTTTTATCATTAGAAAATCAGTTTTCATCGAAAGGCTCCTAGGGTATTCAATTCAAAACTTTAAACTATGCTAATGTGTTCAGGTAACATCTCTAGATGTGCATGAAGGTTTCGGAATTTGGTTTTGCCCCCCAGTGGTTCCAGTGGAACCACTTTTATCATTAGAAAGTCAGTTTTTATCGAAAGGCTCCTAGAGTATTTAATTCGACACGATTAAACTATGCTAATGTGTTCAGGTGACATCTCTAGATGTGCATGAAGGCTTCGGAATTTTGATTTTGCCTCCTGTGGTTCCAGTGGAACCACCTTTATCGTTAGAAAGTCAGTTTTCATCGAAATGCTCCTAGGGTATTAAATTCGAAACACTTAAACTCAGCTAATGTGTTCAGCTAACATCTCTGGATGTGCATGAAGGTTTCGGAATTTAATTTTGATTTTGCCCCCGTTGGTTCCAGTGGAACCACATTTATCGTTAGAAAATCATTTTTGATCGATAGGCTCCTAGGGTTTTTAATTCGAAACGTTTAAACTATGCTAATGTGTCCAGGTAACATCTCTAGATGTGCATGAAGGTTTCGGAATTTTGATTTTGCCCCCAGTGGTTCCAGTGGAACCACTTTTATCGTTAGAAATTCAGTTTTCATCGACAGGCTCCTAGGGTATTTAATTCGAAACGTTTAAACAATGCTAATGTGTTCAGCTAACATCTCTAGATGCGCACGAAGGTTTCGGAATTTTGATTGTGCCCCCGGTGGTTCCTGTGGAACCACTTTTATCATTAGAAAATCAGTTTTCATCAAAAGGCTCCTAGGGTATTTAATTCGAAATGACCAAACAATGCTAATGTGTTCAGGTAGCATCTCTAGATGTGCATGAAGGTTTCGGAATTTTGGTTCGGCCCCCGGTGGTTCCAGGGGAACCAATTTTATCATTGGAAAATCAGTTTTCATCGAAAGGCTCCTAAGGTATTCAATTCGAAACGTTTAAACTATGCTAATGTGTTCAGGTAGCAACTCTAGATGTGCATGAAGGTATCGGAAGTTTGATTTTGCCCCAGGTGGTTCCAGTGGAACCACTTTTATCATTCGAAAATCAGTTTTCATCGGAAGGCTCCTAGGGTATTTAATTCGAGCCGTTCAAACTATGCTAATGTGTACAGGTAACATCTCTAGATGTGCATGAAGGTTTCGGAATTTTGATTTTGCCCCCGTTGGTTCCAGTGGAAACACATTTATCGTTAGAAAATCAGTTTTCATCGAAAGGCTCCTAGGGTATTCAATTCGAACCGTTTAAACTATGCTAATGTTTCAGGTAAAATCACTAAATGTGCATGAAGGTATCGAAATTTTGATTTTGCTCCCGGTGGTTCCAGTGGAACCACTTTTATCGTTATAAAATCAGTTTTCATCGAAAGGCTCCTAGAGTATTTAATTTGAAACCTTTAAACTATGCTAATGTATTCAGGTAACATCTCTAGATGTGTATGAAGGTTTCGGAATTTTGATTTTGCCTCCGGTGGTTCCAGTGGAACCACTTTTATCATTAGAAAATCAGTTTTCATCGAAAGGCTCCTAGGGTATTCAATTCAAAACTTTAAACTATGCTAATGTGTTCAGGTAACATCTCTAGATGTGCATGAAGGTTTCGGAATTTTGATTTTGCCCCCCAGTGGTTCCAGTGGAACCACTTTTATCATTAGAAAGTCAGTTTTCATCGAAAGGCTCCTAGGGTATTTAATTCGAAACGTTTAAACTATGCTAATGTGTTCAGGTGACATCTCTAGATGTGCATGAAGGCTTCGGAATTTTGATTTTGCCTCCAGTGGTTCCAGTGGAACCACCTTTAGCGTTAGAAAGTCAGTTTTCATCGAAAGGCTCCTAGGGTATTAAATTCGAAACACTTAAACTCAGCTAATGTGTTCAGCTAACATCTCTGGATGTGCATGAAGGTTTCGGAATTTTGATTTTGCCCCCGTTGGTTCCAGTGGAACCACATTTATCGTTAGAAAATCAATTTCATCAATAGGCTCCTAGGGTTTTTAATTAGAAACGTTTAAACTATGCTAATGTGTCCAGGTAATATCTCTAGATGTGCATGAAGGTTTCGGAATTTTGATTTTGCCCCCACTGGTTCCAGTGGAACCACTTTTATCGTTAGAAATTCAGTTTTCATCGAAAGGCTCCTAGGGTATTTAATTCGAAACGTTTAAACTATGCTAATGTGTTCAGCTAACATCTCTAGATGCGCATGAAGGTTTCGGAATTTTGATTGTGCCCCCGGTGGTTCCTGTGGAACCACTTTTATCATTAGAAAATCAGTTTTCATCAAAAGGCTCCTAGGGTATTTAATTCGAAATGACCAAACAATGCTAATGTGTTCAGGTAGCAACTCTAGATGTGCATGAAGGTTACGGAATTTTGGTTCGGCCCCCGGTGGTTCCAGGGGAACCAATTTTATCATTGGAAAATCAGTTTTCATCGAAAGGCTCCTAGGGTATTCAATTCGAAACGTTTAAACTATGCTAATGTGTTCAGGTAGCAACTCTAGATGTGCACGAAGGTATCGGAAGTTTGATTTTGCCCCAGGTGGTTCCAGTGGAACCAATTTTATCATTGGAAAATCAGTTTTCATCGAAAGGCTCCTAGGGTATTCAATTCGAAACGTTTAAACTATGCTAATGTGTTCAGGTAGCAACTCTAGATGTGCATGAAGGTTTCGGAATTTTGATTTTGCCCCTGGTGGTTCCAGTGGAACCACTTTTATCGTTAGAAAATCAGTTTTCAGCGAAAGGCTCCTAGGGTATTCAATTCAAAACGTTTAAACTATGCTAATGTTTCAGGTAAAATCACTAGATGTGCATGAAGGTATCGAAATTTTGATTTTGCCCCCGGTGGTTCCAGTGGAACCACTTTTATCGTTAGAAAATCAGTTTTCATCGAAAGGCTCCTAGAGTATTTAATTTGAAACGTTTAAACTATGCTAATGTATTCAGGTAACATCTCTAGATGTGTATGAAGGTTTCGGAATTTTGATTTTGCCTCCGGTGGTTCTAGTGGAACCACTTTTATCATTAGAAAATCAGTTTTCATCGAAAGGCTCCTAGAGTATTCAATTCAAAACTTTAAACTATGCTAATGTGTTTAGGTAACATCTCTAGATGTGCATGAAGGTTTCGGAATTTTGATTTTGCCCCTCAGTGGATCCAGTGGAACCACTTTTATCATTAGAAAGTCAGTTTTCATCGAAAGTCTCCTAGGGTATTTAATTCGAAACGTTTAAACTATGCTAATGTGTTCAGGTGACATCTGTAGATGTGCATGAAGGCTTCGGAATTTTGATTTTGCCTCCAGTGGTTCCAGTGGAACCACTGTTATCGTTAGAAAATCAGTTTTCATCGAAAGGCTCCTAGGGTATTAAATTCGAAACACTTAAACTCAGGTAATGTGTTCAGCTATCATCTCTGGATGTGCATGAAGGTTTCGGAATTTAGATTTTGCCCCCGTTGGTTCCAGTGGAACCACATTTATCGTTAGAAAATCAGTTTTCATCGATAGGCTCCTAGGGTTTTTAATTCGAACCGTTTAAACTATGCTAATGTGTTCAGTTAGCATCTTTAGATGTGCATGAAGGTTTCGGAATTTTGATTTTGCCCCTGGTGGTTCCAGTAGACCCACTTTTATTGTTTGAAAATCAGTTTTCATCGAAAGGCTCCTAGGTTATTTAATTTGAAACGTTTAAACAATGTTAATGTGTTCAGCTAACATCTCTAGATGCGCATGAAGGTTTCGGAATTTTGATTGTGCCCCCGGTGGTTCCAGTGGAATCACTTTTATCGTTAGAAAAACAGTTTTTATCGAAAAGCTCCTAGGGTGTTCAATTCAAAACGTTTAAACTATGATAATGTGTTCAGTTAACATATCTAGATGTGCATGAAGGCTTCGGAATTTTAATTTTGCCCCCGGTGGTTCCAGTGGAACCACTTTTATTTTTTGAAAATCAGTTTTCATCGAAAGGCTCCTAGGGTATTTATTTCGAAACGCTTAAACTATGCTAATGTGTTCAGGTAACATCTCTAGACGTGCATGAAGGTTTCGGAATTTTGATTTTGCACCCAGTGGTTCCAGTGGAACCACTTTTATCGTTAGAAAACAGTTTTTATCGAAAGGCTCCTAGGGTATTCAATTCAAAACGTTTAAACTATGCTAATGTGTTCAGGTAACATATCTAAATGTGCATGAAGGTTTCGGTATTTTGATTTTGCCCCCAGTGTTTCCAGTGGAACCACTTTTATTGTTAGAAAATCAGTTTTCATCGAAAGGCTCCTAGGGTATTTAATACGAAATGCTCAAACTATGCTAATGTGTTCAGGTAGCAACTGTAGATGTGCATGAAGGTTTCGGAATTTTGGATCTGCCCCCGGTGGTTCCAGGGGAACCAATTTTATTGTTAGAAAATCAGTTTTCATCGATAGGCTGCTAGGGTATTCAATTCGAAACGTTTAAACTATGCTAATGTGTTCAGGTAGCAACTGTAGATGTGCATGAAGGTATCGGAAGTTTGATTTTTCCCCAGGTGGTTCCAGTGGAACCACTTTTATCATGAGAAAATCAGTTGTCATCGAAAGGCTCCTAGGGTATTTAATTCGAACCGTTTAAACTATGCTAAAGTGTTCAGGTAACATCTCTAGATGTGTATGAAGGTTTCGGAATTTCGATTTTGCCTCCGGTGGTTCCAGTGGAACCACTTTTATCATTAGAAAAACAGTTTTCATCGAAAGGGTCCCAGAGTATTCAATTCAAAACTTTAAACTATGCTTATGTGTTCAGGTAACATCTCTAGATGTGCATGAAGGTTTCGAAATTTTTATTTTGGCCCCGGTGGTTCCAGTGGAACCACTTTTATCGGTAGAAAATCAGTTTTCATCGAAAGGCTCCTAGAGTATTTAATTTGAAACGTTTAAACTATGCTAATGTGTTCAGGTAACATCTCTAGATGTGTATGAAAGTTTCGGAATTTCGATTTTGCCTCCGGTGGTTCCGGTTGAACCACTTTTATCATTAGAAAATCAGTTTTCATCGAAAGGGTCCTAGAGTATTCAATTTAAAACTTTAAACTATGCTTATGTGTTCAGGTAACATCTCTAGATGTGAATGAAGGTTTGGAATTTTGATTTTGCCCCCGGTGGTTCCAGTCTTTTATCGTTTGAAAATCAGTTTTCATCGAAGGGCTCCTAGGGTATTTAATTCGAAACGTTTAAACTATGCTAATGTGTTCAGGTAACATCTGTAGATGTGCATGAAGGCTTCGGAATTTTGATTTTGCCTCCAGTGGTTCCAGTGGAACCTCTTTTATCATTAGAAAATCAGTTTTCATCGGAAGGCTCCTTGGGTATTCAATTCGGAACGTTTAAACTATGCTAATGTGTTCAGCTAACATCTCTAGATGTGCATGAAGGTTTCGGAATTTTGATTTTGCCCCCGGTGGTTCCAGTGGAACCTCTTTTATCATTAGAAAATCAGTTTTCATCGAAAGGCTCCTAGGGTATTTAATTCGATACGCTTAAACTATGCTAATGTGTTCAGGTAACATCTCTAGATGTGCATGAAGGTTTCGGAATCTTGATTTTGCCCCCGGGGGTTCCAGTGGAGCCACTTTTATCGTTAGTAAGAAAATCAGTTTTCATCGAAAGGCTCCTAGGGTATTTAATTCGAAATGCTTAAACTATGCGCATGTGTTCAGGTAGCAACTCGAGATGTGCATGAAGGTTTCGGAATTTTCATTTGGCCCCGGTGGTTCCAGTGGAACCACTTTTATCGTTAGAAAATCAGTTTTCATCGAAAGTCTCCTCGGGTATTTAATTCGAAACGTTAAATCTATGCTAAGGTGTTCATGTAACATCTCTAGATGTGCATGAAGGTTTCGGAATTTTGATTTGGCCCCAGATGGTTCCAGTGGAACCACTTGTATCATTGGAAAATCAGTTTTCATCGAAAGTCTTCTTGGATATTTAATTTGAACGTTAAATCTATGCTAATGCGTTTATGTAGCATCACTAGATGTGTATGAAGGTTTCGGAATTTTGATTTTGCCCAGGTGGTTCCAGTGGAACCACTTTTATTGTTAGAAAATCAGTTTTCATTAAAAGGCTCTTAGGGTATTTAATTTGAAACGTTTAAACTATGCTAATGTGTTCAGGTAACTTCTCTAGATGTGCATGTAGGTTTTGGAATTTTGATTTTGCCCCAGGTGGTTCCAGTGGAACCACTTTTATCGTTAGATAATCAGTTTTCATCGAAAGGCTCCTTGGGTATTAATTCGAAAAGTTAAGACTATGCTAAGATGTTGCTAAGGAAATGCGGGTATACACCATTGTGTGCTTTGCACATAAATAACTCGATCTAGTATTTTTCTAATGATGCGAATAAAAAAAGAAAAAACAAACAAAAAATGAAATATATGAAGGAGACCTAAAGTGCACATTACCTATAAAATTTGTATTTTTCGAGGCCACTGATCATTCTATGAATGTATCCTCTCAACACATTTACAAGTTTACGATTTGAACTGATATTGAGTGGTCTCAATCTTTATCTAAGTTATTGATTTTTTGTTGTTCAGTGACGTCCAGGAGAGGTTTTATTTACTAAATTTGTTATCTTTAAAGTTCCCTTGTTCATTCAATTTCCCTTGTTCATTTTACGATATGGGTTATGGTTTGGATCTTATTGGAACATGTACGTTATTATTATGAACTGGCGATAACAGGGTATGTGGTTTGCGCCTCGGAGCCTATGTTCTACCTAGATGCTTCGCGTCGAGATTGAACATAAGCTCCGAGCCACAAACCTCAGGCCATGGTACCGTCAATTTACCAGGTAATTGCTGACCAGGTAATACTAAAATATTGTATTATGAGCGCATCTTCAATGCTTTAGTATTGCAGTTGCGCATTGTTGCACCACAAGAACAAAACGTAGTTGAACTGTTCTGATTTACTATCAGTTTCCATTCAGTATTAAAATGTTTGTTTGGCACCCAAAAATTCATTTTCGCAACGAACAAAAATTCCACTTGGCACCAGAAAATTTCAAGCGTAAATACTGATTACACGATGAGCTTTACAAAATGCGAATACGTATAGGGAGTCTTGTATTATGTTTTCGAGAAAAGCAAATAAACTGAGTTGTATTCTATCAATGAATTTTACTTTCTCCTTTGTTCAGTCTATTTTTCTACTTCAACCATTTTCCAAGACAAGGGTTAGCTTTCGGGTTGGTAAATGGCTTAAATCGGCAAGAACAGGCTGGACCTTGACTAGACTAAAAAAAGACAAATGAATGTTAGCAGTTTTGTTCACGTAAAGCATTTAATACACGTCGGACAGGAAATAATGGCATTAGCTACTGCAGAGTGTAGCATTAACAGGTCTTCTACCCCACACACGTGACACACAACCCGACTCTGCTCATACACATTTGAACGCGTTCCGTTGCACTTGTCAAGGCACGAGAATAAAAGAGAATAGCATTTCTATGAATCCACTCTTCGATCTTTTTCCACCGGACGAGGACCCAGGTAGGTTATTTGATCTTGGTCATTTGTGTGCCAGCTCTTTCTCTCGATGCACGAAGATTTTGACTGGAATTGGAAAAGGTAATTTTCTGCTAAATTTGGAGACGCAGAGTTAGCTCAGCCCGACTGATCTCAAAATGCTGGATTGCTAAAAACGTCTTAAGTCTCTATGCCACCATTCCCTCCCAGCCTCACGATGGCGTCATGTACCCTCAGTAGTATGTCTCGTATGTTTCTCCTCTCAGTTAGTGGACCCCGGTGGGTTTGACCCCGGTTGATTACCTGTTTATGCAAATGTGCTACCAACATTCTCGAAGATAAGATACCACTGAATTAAGCTGAATTTGATGACCTGCAAAAATACGAACATGTATTGAAGCTACTAACAGATGATGGAATTTCTACCGATATAAAAAGATGCATATTACGAAAGAGTTTCTTTCTCTCGGCGCTTATCAACCCAGTCCTAGCTCTGAAAAGGGTATAAAAGGAATGTTGGTGTGAAAATAAATTCATTTGTTTTACGACCATCGCCGAGTGAAGACATGGAGATACATAACTGCGAATACTGTGGAAAAACAGTTTCTCGAAAGTTTAACATGAAGAGGGACAAAGAAGAAATTTGCCCAAACCGACAAACGGAAAAATCGAGCAACACTACAAGATTAGAGACATATTCGAAATAGTAAAACTTGTCGTGTTGTTTGTGGTAATTCTACGAAACGGGGAATTACTCCGATTCAATCGAACACACCCTGCGAACATACCCCTGTCTTGTTGTAGGGCTTTGGGTAACATAGCAACCACGTGCTACCATAGAAACCAAGATAGCGGCCTCCAGTATACAAAATGGACGACGGAAACACATATCACCCAAACAACACGCGCTGCGCATGCGAACCAACACCATGTATCACTATGGGGGTGACGTCACAACATGGCCGCCCACGCGGGTTACCATGACAACACAGCATTTTATTCTAAATCACTGGAGTTGTCGGAATTTCCTCTGAAGTGGAAATGTGCTGATGTGATCCCTCTTTATAAAAAAAGGTGATCGTCAAGACCCCCAAAATTATCGACCTATCTCTTTATTGTGTTGTGTTGGTAAAATAATGGAGCGGATTGTTTTTAAGGAAGTCTATAAATATTTTAAAGGCAACAATTTATTTTATATATTACAGTCAGGCTTCCTTCCAAACAACAGCACCGTTTACCAGTTATTAGAGATCTATCATAACCTTTGTGTCGCAGTGGATAAAAACTTATATATATGTGGTGTCTTTTGTGATATTTCAAAGGCATTTGATAGAGTATGGCACGTAGGAATCATACATAAATTAAAACAGTACGGTATCTCTGGTCCTTTGCTCCGCTGGTTTCACATCTATCTAAAAGACAGAAAACAGAGGGTAAAAATAAATGGTTACAATTCCAACTATAAGACAGTCACGACTGGAGTTCCACAGGGGTCGGTCCTAGGCCCGTTCCTATTTCTTATATATATCAATGACATCGTCGACAAAATTGACTCGGTTACTCGCATGTTTGCCGATGACACGTGTCTGACAGAATCGTCCAATGACCCATGTAACGTCGAAGCAAAAATGAACGAGGAACTCAATAAAGTAAACGAATGGGCTAACGCATGGCTTGTTTCGTTTAATGCAAAAAAGACGAAAGCAATCCTATTCACACTTAAGAAAAATATCTCGTCATTAAATATTTTGTTTAATGGCGAAACAATTTATTTTTGTAATTCTCACAAACATTTGGGTTTAACCTTAGAATCAAACCTGTCTTGGTCAGATCACATTGATAACATTTGTAAAAATTCTTGAAAAAATATATCATGCATTCATATTACCGATTTTGTAATATGGTAGTTCTGTGTGGAGCGGTGCTCCTCAGTATCAATTAAATCGTATTGAAGATATTCACTACGAGGCAGCCCGAATAGTGAGCGGGTTGACAATATCTGTGCCACGGGATCGACTTTTGTTGGAAGTTGGTTGGAGTAGTCTGGAAAACAGGCGCTATGTTCACAAAATGTGTAACTTTTACAAAATTCTCACTGGGAATGCTCCGAACTTCCTCCACGAATTTTTACCATCTCGTGTCGCCGACATATCCCAATACAACTTACGAAACGCATCTAATTTTGTCCCTTATTTCTGTCGAACGGAACTCTTCAAACGATCATTTTTCCCTTCGTGTATTGAAGTGTGGAATACCCTACCGGAAGTTGTTAGAAGCAGTCGGTCACTTGGGGAATTCAAAAAGTCCCTCTCACTACCCTTGTGTAAGCCTCCAACATATTTTTCAACCGGTATAAGGAAATACAATACTATTCACTCAAAATTACGAACTGGATGTAGTGACCTTAATGGTGACAAGTTCCGCAACTACATCTTAGATTCTCCATTTTGCTTATGTAACGATGGCGTTGAGGATGCAGAACATTATTTCTTCCTGTGTTATTTAAATTCTGATATTCGCTGTATCCTCATAGATGATTTGTCGAAACTTACTCCCAACTGGAATTCATTGGATTTAATTTTATATGGAAGCCCGTCATTACCCGAAAGCAGCAATGTATTAGTTTTCTTATCTGTTCAAAAATTTATTCGTGACTCGCATAGATTTGATGTACAGTTGCTGAATTAGCTGCGCCTCTCAGCAAGTCTGAGTGTCCCAAGGTTATACAGGTGATCTAACATCCACTGTGGGTGTCCTCTCGCAGTGGGACCTGACAATCAATCTGTGCGAGGACAACACGGTGGATGTTAGGTTAGTACGGACGTGGAGTGAGCACACAAAGATTAACTGTCTCAACAATGTTCTGTGAACGTTCCTTAGCGGCATTAAACTAAATTTAGAATTGAATAAATTGTGGGTGTGGGGGGGGGGGGGGTCATCATCACTGGAATTTCTGTTATATACTGTTCTTTTTTATTTTTTGTTTGTCTTCTTTGATTTCAATCTGCTTTTACCCGTTTCTCTCTCTCTCTCTCTCTCTCTCTCTCTCTCTCTCTCTCTTCTCTCTTTCTTTATTTCTCTCTCTCTCTCTCTCTCTTTTGGGTTAACTTCTTTTGTGTATAATGTTTACATATTGTTATATTTTGTTCTGCCTTTTGTAATCTATTAGTCTTTGTACAGGAGCGGAGGGTTTTCTGAGTGGTCAGCACTTGTCCACCAATCCTGATTTGCATTGTTGAATGGCAAATAAAAATATGTTTAATCTAATCTAACACAACATGGCGCCACTAGGTCATGTGATATGACGTCACTTTAGGGGGCCCCCACCGGGGTCCCCCAACTGAGAGGTGAAACATACGAGACATACTACTACCCTCTCCCGTCGATGACGCTTGATGATATGAAAGCTGTTACGTTGCGTCTGTAGTCACTTCATCAAACGTCACTGTGTTTACCTAAATATTAGTTACGCGGTTTCAACTTTTCAATCTCTTTACTTCTGTTTTATCGATAATAACTAAAATACTGGTAAACATTATAAGTTACAGGGGGTTTAACTGGCAGATACAGTGTCATATACGGCAAAGAGAACAACAACATTAGGTGAGGCGAAACATGGACGGCATGCTAAAATGTCATTGGGGAAGTTAACTCAACGAATAGTTAAATGATGCGCACTTCTCGAAAAATGTAAACAAAGCAGACAATGTTTACATACGCAACAAGGGGAGTAATTTTGCTTCCGCATTCTAATAAATCACTCGTGACTTGTTCTATAACCGCCAATGTTTTGGGCTGGTTTGGCATTTTATTACAACAGTTCCATTCAATCGAATGCAATGTTTATACGACGGGTAAATTTTATATGCTGGGTCTTCTGTACGACTGTGCTGCAGCATGTACGTACGTGTAAATTAAAAGCTGAGGCGTGTGGATATATTGATAAAACAAAATGGCTGACGGGAACCTAATATTAAATTAATATTGGGTGCTTTTCAGCCATCCGGAACCTAATATTGCGGAGTCTACGTCTCTTAGTAACTTCATTTGATTGGATAAACACATTTACTAGCATAATAATCAATTTATACGGTATGGCCGGCGTGGATTGCTGGTCACTTTCCACAGGTGGGCATTATTTCCACGGACTCAATAATATTACCAACACTAATAATAGGAACAATCATCCACACATTAATTAATGAAGCACCGGGTACATCCAGCTGCTTCATTAATCAAAATTTTGCTGATGATGATTTTTATTACCTGGTAAATGTATGCGTGGAAATCACCGACCACGCCTGGATTACGACCAGTCCACGGCGACTGTACTGTATCGACTGTACTGTATTGTTGCAAAAAATGAAAAAGCCACCAATAAATCATATTTTACCGACATCAAAATATATTCTTTGAAAAGCGATCAGCGATGGCGAAGGGTCGCGTAATTGAAGACCTGTGTGAATGTTTGTTGTTGTTGAACATTGTTGTTCATTATTAGCACACCTCCCCCGCCCCATAGAGGCAGTTGGGATACTTTTCAATATGTAGCCAATGAACAGTCCAGCAATCCAGTTATACAGAATACCGAGTTATAAAACTGACTAACAAAACTGTGTCATTATTTATTTTTACGTGCAAGATTAAACATGAGAGCTATATTCAATATTAGCCCAATGATGGAAGACGACAATAAAACAGCATAGCCACTTTGAATGCATTCAAACCCATAGCATACGATGTCCGCCCCCGTCGTTATCTTTGAGTCGTATAATGCAGCGAATATCTGCTGCAGCACAAAAACGAGAATTGCTGATAAAATTAGAAAAATTCCCCAATTTCTGCCAAAATTATCCGTATGATATAGTTCACTGAGGTATGTAGGAGTTATAGACCAAATTATTCCCATTGCAATACCACATAAACCAGTGGAAATCATAAATATTACCAGCTGGTATGCCCATGCTGTATTGAGAATGCCCGCAATAATGAACAATACGTTATATAACACCAGGAAATAGGTTCGCGGGAATTTGCTTTTAAGATAATCTGAGAGGATTCCTGACAGAATGCTTACTGCGACACCAGCGATTGGTATAATGAGGACAACGTATGTATCATATGAAGATTGAGCCATAGACTTTGTTGTTGTTGTTACGTTGTTCATTGTAACAGTTCCAACAGCGGAAGATATTCCAAACATCCACGCAAATATATGAAAGTTTACATCTTTGAACGTGTCCATGATCGACGGTTTTCTATATTTTTCTGGTGGAGGTTTCCTTTCCACAGCTGAAGTATTGTGGCTCCTATTGTCCAACTCCAACTCGCTACTGAATGCCACGTTCTGTTTCTCAGCTATTACCTGCCTCCCATCTTCACTTGACGAATTGTGCTTTACAGCGTCAAGCTGTCCTTTTTTATCATTGCCTTCAGAAAACGAGGCTACATCGGCTGAGTTCAGTGTATCAGTATTCTCAAACTGGTACCCACCCTTCTTTTTAGAAAACCAACTCGAACGTAACTCTGTAACGTTTGAAGCCGTTGGAGTGATTTCCTCATTACAATTATCCTTTTTATAGATCCGCAGAAATATGATACACACGAAGTTCACAACACCGAATATGACTGCATTTGTGAGCATAAAGCCTGGGTAATCGTGATTGCTATCAACATCCTTAGATCCGTGAACAAAGAGCTCATAATAAACATATATCAGAATGGCTGGACCTGCAGAAAAACAGCAGTTCATCACCCCGCAAACGGTGCCTCTAAACTTCTCGGAAAAGTTCAGTATGGTTGTATTCATTGAAGCCATATACGTAAATGTGGACCCATTACCTGAAATACAAATAAAACAGTATTATTTTTATTACGCATGATTTTCTTTACTAGAAATGCCCATTATTGAGGTCGGCTGATATGCCTTCAAACTCGGCTGATTTGACGCAGATCTCGACAGATATGAACCAAACTAGAATTCTCTTCCCTCCATGTGTTACCAGGTGCAGCCATTTTGTTCAGAGCAAGATTGTTCACCGTTATTGATCGAAAGCAGTCAGTTACCAGGTAAAAGAGAGTAGTTTCTGTATGGTGAGGAATTAATGATGACACTAGATAAAGAATAGGTGGCTGAAGAGACGAAAGAAGACAATTCATCGCAAACTAAATTTCAGAGACGTAAAACGTTTACATTTGACATCACTACCTAAATAAATTATAGTACATTTCTTGTGCCTTGTGTTCTGCTTGAAACGAGTCTAAGAATTTTCCGATTTTGGCGAGCCTCTGGCGAGCCCAAATGGAAAATTCGGACGAGTTTCATAAATATTATATGAAAAAAACACTCATTTCATATTCTATTTATCATATGACACACACACGCACAAATTAGCCACTTAGTATGACTTTTTAACCCATCACCTAACTCGAGTTGCTGACGGCACTTGGAAAAACATCCTCGTATAACTAAACATTTTTCATTTTTGCTCCCAAAACATAGGTTATGACCCCTCATTGGAACGAGCTCGACGAGCTCGTTCCAATGAGGGGTCATAACCCATGTTTTGGAAGCAAAAAGTGAAAATATAAAAAAAAATGAATGGCTTTTTTCTTGTAGGTAAAAGATTAATACAATATAACCCACCCGAAATAGCACAGATAACGTAAATTCTCCCTACTGAAATTATGCAAATGTCACCCAGTTGTATTTTGTTTAGCCAATCAAATTGTTCAGTTTTGAAATTGACCAATGAAAGTTCCCAACTCTAATTTTGCAAATTATGAAAATGTGGCCCAGTTTTATTTTGTTCAGAAAATCAAATTGACTAGTTTTGAAACTGACCAATGAAATTGACGAAAGGCTTTATTTATCACTGATTAATATGAAAACAAAATATCAAATGTTTTAAAGTGAACAAAACGGACGAGTCATATGATAAAAAGGTATAATTTCATAAATTACACAATAGTTGGAGATTCATCGAAGTGACAGAAGAGGTAGTTTAGTTATCCGAACCAGGTGGCTTCCCCAGTGGGGACGCCACTGAAGAAGCCGTGACGTTCGAATAGCTGAACAAGAAGGGGAAGAGGGATCTGCGGACGATGAAAAAGGATGAGAACAAAACACTGTCAGAAATCTGCAACATTATCTCGGACACAGGGGCGTCGTAAAGATGACCGATTAGGGGTATAAAAAGTAGGAAGTTTGGTTCCTCCGGCCCCAAGCAAAACTGGTTCTTCAGTTTGTACATAGAACCAAACGCTTTTCGGTTCGTCAATCTTCACATTAATTGGAGAGTTAAGGCATCTGAACTCTGTATAAATTGTAAAATATAAAGCCATGCCAAGGTGAAGTATTAAAATGGCGACGAAGCAACGTCAGTAACATGTTTCCATTTGTTCCGTCACGCATGCATAAAGTTGCGCGACAATGGCAATTTGTTTTTATATAAACTCGACAGACAACTCTAAATGTAAGTGAACGGTTCTAGATCACAGTTGTTTAGGTTCTTCGACAGGTTTTGGATCTACTTGGAACCAAATTTTGTTCGGATTACTTTGAGTGAACTAATGTGTTCCGACTGTGATAGCTCAGGTCCAGGCTGCCTAATATTCCACCTACATCATTATGGAATATCTTCGTCGAAGGCATGTCTTGATTATGTAGTTCGAATATAAGTCAGTTGGGAGTATAATTAAAAATGTCAATACTTTTTTGAAAATTTATTAGTGAATAAATAAAAAAGTACGTCTAGTAGTCGTGACGTCATTTCTCATTTAATTAACAGGTATCCTGCGTGCGTGCATGCGTGCGTGCGTGCGTGCGTGCGTGCGTGCGTGCGTGCGTGTTTGAGGTTAAAAAATCGCACTGGCACAGACATTTCCTACTGAAACGTTTTTTTTTCTTTTAATATGCCGCCGAAAAATTGTTTTCATTTACTGAACCCTGATGCGTTTCAAACATGACAAAAAATTACATAAAATTGATTTAAACTAAGTGATGAGCTTAGGAACTGGTTAAACTGACTGGCAATAATTGATGTTATTCATTGATGGGCTCCAATGTAGTCCTTACAAGGATGTTACGGAAGCTTTTGTTTTTCTTATAGGCGATGACAGGTCGAAGATTCAAAGGTTCATTTAATTTAGCATTGGTTAAATTGAATTCATCTTTTAACTTTTTTGCTTTTTCAATATTCATTCTGTTTTGTGTTAAAGTGAAAGGAATGATGGACCTCCTTTCGCATTCTCCCTCTGATATGTTCATACCAAGTGGGCAGAGGGTTTGAAGCGTATTGATCCAAAAAGCTTCACGTTTTTTCGAAATTCATCCGTTTCTTCTAATGTGTCTTTAATTGGTGGTTGTTCAATAGGATGGATTTCGAAATCGTCCAAAGAATGGCCACGAAGGTTAAAATGTTGTGCTACTGGTGCGTCAGCATTATGTTTTATATCCTGTTTGTGTCTAATAGCACGTTCTCGGAAAGGATTTTGACTCTGACCAACACACTGTTTCCGACAGCGCTTACATGTGATAAGGTAAATAATGTTTGATGAATCACAATGAGGGGGTTACGGATCTGATAATGATTTTTCGTTTGTTCCGAGGAAAATTCCTCTTTCTGGTCAGGTATAAAAGTATGCAGTCTACAACGAGACTTTTTGCAATTAAATATCGCACCACAACCATTCTGCAACGGTCTGTTGTGTTCAATCATCAGCGGTTCGAAATCTGTAGTTTCAGCTGGACTTTCGAGCTTTTTCAGAGTTTGGGATTTCCGGCTACTCAAAAAGCGCAATGAGTACCCTCTCGATCTGAGGGCGCCAAATAGAGTAGAACAAGCCTCACTGAAATTTACCTTATCACTTGAATTGCGGTGGAAACGAATGAGCTGTGATTTGATGATACCTTTAAATGTATGTTGAAGATGAAATAATTTTGTGTGCAACAATTGATGTGAATCAGTTGGTTTAAAATATACTTTATAATCTAAATGACCGGACGCCTGAAATTGCTTGCCGTTATACACGGTCACACCGAGAAAATCAACAGAACTTTCACTGATAGTAGCTTTCAGTTTAATGTTTGGATCGTGATTGTTCAAAATTTCCATTTGTATAACCGACTCGTGTGTGTGTGCGTGTGTGTGTGTGTGTGTGTGTGTGAGAGAGAGTGTGTGTGTATGTGTAGGTGTGTGTGTGTGTGTGGGGGGGGGGGGGGCTGGTTGTTTGTTGTTTGCACAGAGTTTGTGTGTTGTGGTGTAATGGTATTGGTAAAGAGACATCGCGAGGAGGCTTATGGAAACTACTGACTTTCAACCACAATAACAGTTTAGACCTTTTGCTGCAAACCAATGGTAACCAACGAAACATCTTCTACATTTACCCATTGGATTGGGAGCATATCGGATAAATACGCTCGCCATTCCATCCTTTTTTATTTTGCGTGACACGATATGTCTATCAGTGTGACCCATATAATCGTTGAATATGATTTGGTGCAATTAGTTGTCTGAAATTAAAACCAGTCAAATTATGGTTCAGTTTGCATTGTTGTACCCGCGTAGTAAACTATTGCCTTTGTTTTGCAGTATGGCACAAATTTGAGGTGCAAACATGTATTGAAAATATAAGGTGAAAAACAAAATTGCTACACATCGTATCGCACACAACGGTCGTATCGCGAAGGGAAATACATTCATAGTTTGACTAATACGTGCGTTGTTAGATTGAAAGTTCTATAATTAACCCGTTTTGGTTGCAAAAACCGTATAAATTTGGTTGCCGAATCTGAAATCTGTCCATTTTTTTTATCTCTCGTTAAATATTGATATCTCCCCTCACCGCACCCCGTCGTAAAGTTTCTATGCCCCTGAAAAAGGCTTGAGCGACATTTTCAAACAAACGTCTAAAGTGAAATTGGTTAAGGCGTCTCAAGGCAGATTTTAGACTATTTTGGAACTCATCTACGGAAGTAAAGTGCATCGGTTTTCTAATATGTTCTCACGAGACTTTTTGATAACGATACCAACTTCTGGAACAACAATACTTGTCGCTGTATTACAACGAGGTAGTTATTGTTATCTTGCTGACCGCTACATTACAGGGAGGAAATTATTGTTATCTCAATGGTCCCCATATTACAAGGAGGTAGTTATTGTTATCTTGCTGGCCGCCATATTATAGTGAGGTAATTATTGTTATCTCAATGGTCCCCATATTACAAGGAGGTAGTTATTGTTATCTTGCTGGCCGCCATATTATAGTGAGGTAATTATTGTTATCTCAATGGTCGCCATATTACAAGGAGGTAGTTATTGTTATCGTGTTGACCGCCATATTACAGGGAGGTAATTATTGTTATCTCAATGCTCGCCATATAACAAGGAGGTAGTTATTATTATCTCACTAGTCGACGTATTACAGGGAGGTAATTATTGTTATCTCAATGGTCGCCAATTACAGATAGGTAGTTATTATTCTTTCACTGATCGCTGTATTACAGGGAGGTAAGTATTGCCATCTCACAGGTCGCCATATTACAGGGAGGTAATTATTGCTATAAGGCCTGTTAAAGTTTTCGTGTTAGGATTTCGTTTAGTGTTTCAGGGTGTGAGATCTGTTACGTCGTGACTGCATTTACATCATAAAAGCTTTCATGTCATCAAACGTCATGAATAGGAGTTACTGCGTTGATTGACTTGATGCTGTCTTGGGGGGGGGGGGGGGAGGAGGACGGATTGGGTTGAATGCCATATGACAGGGAGGGAATTATTGCTATCCCACTGGTCGCCATATTGCAGGTAGGTAGTTAGTTTTATCTCGCTTGTCGCCATATTACAGGGAGGAAGATATTGTTATCTCACTGATCGCCATATTAGAGGGAGGTCGTTATTGCAATCTCACTGGTCGCCATATTACTGGGAGGTAGTTATTACAATCTCACTGGTCGCCATATTACAGGTAGGTAGTTATTACTATCTCATTGGTTGCCATATTACAGGAAGTTGTTGTTATCTCACTGATCGCCACATTACAGGGGGTAGATATTGCTATCTCACTGATCGCCATATTAGAGGGAGGTAGTTATTGCTCTCTCATTGGTCGCCATATTACAGGGAGGTGGGTATTGCTATCTTTTGGGTCGCCATATTACAGGGATGTAGTTATTGTTATCCCACTGGCCGCAATATTACAGGAAGGTAGTTATTGTTATCTCACTCGTCGCCACATTACAAGAGGTAGTTATTGTTATCTCACTGGCCGGCATATTACAAGGAGGTACATAGTGCAATCTCACTGGCCGCCATATTACGTACTTATAGTTATCTCACGAAACGCCATATTACAGGAACATAATCATTGCTATCTCACTGGCTGCCATATTACATATTACAGGAAGTACTTACTGCTATCTCACTGGCCGCCATTTCACAGGGATGTGCTTATTGCTATCTTATTGGTCGCCAGAATACAGGTATGTAGTTATTGCTATCTCACTGGCCACTATATTACAGGGAGGTAGTTATTGTTATCTCTCTGGCCGCCATATTACAGGGAGGCACTTGTTTCTTTTTCAGAGGCTCCATATCACAGGGAGGTACTTAGTGCTATCTCACTGGTCGCCATATTACAGTTATGTAGTTATTGCTATCTCACGGGCCGCCATATTACACATTACAAGGATGTAGATATTGCTATCTTACTGGCCCCCACATTACAGGGAGTTGGTTATTGGAATCTCAGTGGTTTCCATATTACATGGGGGTAGTTATTGTTATCTCACTGGTCGCCATATTACAGGTAGGAAGTTATTGCCATCTCACTGGCCGCCATATTACATATCACAGGTAGGTAGTTACCTCTATCTCACTGGCTGCCATACTACATATTACAGGGAGGTAGTTATCGGTACCTCACGGACTTCCATATTACAGGGAGTTAGTTATTGCTATCACACGGGCAGTCATATATATATAGTGAGGTAGATATTGCTAAATCACTGGCCGCCATATCACAGGGAGGTAGTTGTTGCTTTCTCAGTGGTTGCTATATTATAGGTAGGTAGTTAATGCTATCTCACTGGCTACCATATTACAGGGAGGTAGTTATTGCTATCTCACTGGTCGCCATATTACATGTAGGCTGTTATTGATATCTCCCTGGCCACCATATTTCAGGGAGGTAGTTATTGCTATCTCACTGGCTGCCATATTACATGGAAGTAGTTCTTGCTATCTCGCTGGTTGCCATAACAGAGGTAGGTAGTTATTGCTATATCACTGACCGCCATATTACAGGGAGGTACTTATTGCTACCTCCCTGGCCGCCATGTTGGAGGTAGGTAGTTATTGCTATCGCACTGTCCGCCATATTACAGGGGGGGGGGGGGGGGTACTTATTTCTACATTGCTAGCCATCATATTACAGGGAGCTAGCTATTGTTATCTGACTGGCCGCCATATCACAGGGAAGAATTTATTGCTATATCGCTAGTCGCCATATTACACGGAGGTACTTATTGTTATCTCACTGGCCGCCATATTACAGGGAAGTACTTATGGCTATCTCACTGGCCGTCATGTTTCAGGTAGATAGTTATTATTATCTCCCCGGTCGCCATATTACAGGGAAGTAGTTATTGCTATCTCACTGGCTGGCATATTACAGGGAGGAGTTATTGCTGTCTCGCTGGCCGTCATATTACAGGGAGGTACTTATTGTTATCTCACTGGCCGCCATATTAGAGAGAGACATTTATTGTTATCTCAGGGGTCGACATATTACAGTGAGTTACTTATTGTCATCTCACTGGTAGTATTACATACATATACATATATATACATATACATATTACAGGGAGGTAGTTATTGGTACTTCACGGGCATTCATATTACAGGTATGTAGTTATTGTTATGTCATTGCCCGCCATATTACAGAGAGGTACTTTTAGGTAGCTGACTGGTCGCCGTAAGACTCGCCATATTACATGGAGGTACTTATTTTTATTTCACTCGTCACCATATTAGAGGCAGGTAGTTATTGGTGTTTGAGAGGCCGCCATATTGCAGGGAGGTAATTATTACTATAAATAAACAATGATTAACAACAGCAAAAAAACCAAAACATATTCAAGTTATTATTGACAAGAAACATGTGACGAGGTTAAGAAGTTGATATCGTGTTTCTAGTTATCGTGTAAGCATTTCGTTTAATACTCGAGGGTGTGGAACTATTACGTCATGACGACAGTTACACCGCAATAGCTTTCACGTCATCATACGTTATCAATAGGAGTGACAGCGTTGATTGACATGATGCCACATTGAAGGGGAGGAGTGGATTGTGTTGCGACATTCGTGTAAAGATTAGAGTGCCACGATTAAAGTTGCTTACCGCCAATAAAGAAATAGATTCCTAGTAACCAGCTCTTGTTCTTGTAGAATGTTATTGATTGCGCTGTGCTCCATATCAAAAGATAGCCACCGGTAGACAACAACAACCCGACGACTGATGTCACTGTTGGTCCGAACTTGTCAAAGACAATGCCAGGAATAAAAGCAACACCGATACCGAAATTTGATAAAGATGCCAACATGGCAGCTGCAAATTAAAAAAGAACGCTTCAATTAGATAAAATAGAGCAGATCAGTCAAAGATTGGACCATTTAATTCACTGCGGTATATAAAATAGGTCGCACTGTGTTCAGAAAAAGGAGGGGAGAGTAAACTAACATATTTCTTTATTAAAAGTAACAAAGGAAACCTTGATCTTATTTTCTTTTGATGTCATTGGGCATAGGTGTTGTCTCAATAATCTCTTGCTATTTGGTTGAATCTTCCTTCGTGTCTAATAATTTCAAGGGAAATAACTTCATAGAAAGTCGATTTCATGATGATATGAGTCAGGGATGAGTAGTATATACTTTCCAAAATTACTTTCTTGAGAATCCGCGGTGATAGAACTTGCCTGCTCTAACAAAAAAGTAACACATTCGCCTTGTTTTGACAGAGATGATGCGCTGGGGTTACGGCCCTTCAAATATCCGAAATTCGATTTGTAGTTGCTCTTGAGCTGATTCCCAAATTTTCGATTCTTCGAAAAGTTATCAAAATCTCACCAAGTGGCTTTCCTTAAAATCATTTTCTACCGCCAGGTTTACACAGGAGACCTGTTGATAAAAGAAGATTGTCAATGATTTTGCGTTTCCGATACTAGATTCTGGGATATTCTGCATTCTAATGACGTGTCCAAACGGGGCACTTGCTGTTGAATACAAATTGGAAAGTGTTGAGATTCAATTCGAGATTCTATTCGATTCGAAATCCTCTGCCTCGATGCAAATGGGCCATATAAAGAGCAAACAAGACTAACAGTGACCGCACGGCCACGGATGCCCCAGAACTATGACCTTCATCTGTAACCTTGACCCCCATAGAACAAAAATACATTTTATGCGCGACACATCGTTTCCCTATAAGCAACATGTATGCCAAGTTTCAACAAAATCCAACGAAGTATCTCAGAGTTATGGAGCGGACACAAAAATCTTCCTGGCGGTCGGACGGACGGACGTTCTTACGTGTTCTTACTTGTGGGGTTTTCCCATGTTAAACCGTAACCCCACAAGGTAAAACAATTAACCCCCACAGTGCAAAAAATAACCCCACAAGTGTGCACTGTACTAACCCAACCGCACAACTACCACTGACCCTAAATTGTAAACCCCGCAATGTACCTCTGCTAAGCCCGGACAGAGACAGACGGACAGACGGACGGTTTAAAACGTTCGGACAACCGCAAAAAAGTCGTTTCTTGGTAATTTTTTTTTTTGGGGGGGGGGATAGACATGTTTATATCCCCCAAGATAAACCTAAAGAGGAGGCAATGCTAACCCCAGCCGTTAATTGACCATAAACCTTAACATAAACTCCGAAAAATCGATTCTTGCCTCATAAGTCTCATATTTTAGACATTGACCTCATAATATTAGTACGTAAGCTCATAATCTGAAAGTGAGCTCATAATGCCTGTCCGGGCAAAAAAGAACAAACTCGTAAGTCCTGTATTATTGCCCGGAAATGACAAAAACTTTTTGCCCTCGAAACTTTTTTTCGGGGGCATAAACATCTAAAGCGAGGCTCGGTAATAATAGAATCCAACAGTTCGACAGAGCTGTTAGACGAAATTATTACTGAACCTCCAAACAAACCAGTATTGGCTAAAATAATACCTTTCCGGGCGCCAGTGTTAAAAGGGTTAAGCCCCGACACTCGACCCAGGATATTCGGTAAGATAATGGTGTCAGACTTAGTCCTCGAGCATTGTCTGGGCAAATACTCTGGGGCTCCCTGTATTAATAATAATAATAATAATAATAATGCAATGTTAACGTCTAGAATCCACCGCAGTGTTCTCTGATTTACATTATTACCCAATATCACAGGCGATCACACACTTTTATGACATTCTCATCTCAACTCAACGGAGCATACTGTCGGGCTCCACTTTATCCTTCATATAACACTTTTAAGTTGCTTAGATAAAGTATTGACAAGTACTTTAAACATGCTGGTTGAGTATTCCAATCACTGTGAAACAAGACAAGACTACGAAGTGCTTACTTGTTTATTTTGTATAGAATTTACGTTAAGATAAGAAAACATTTTGTGCGTTGGTCGATTTTCCCAATGCGTTTGAGACAGCAGTATATCGATAAAGTTGAAAATTAACTGCAGTGTAAACAGAATTGTATAACACCTTTCCGAGTACATACGATACCTAAATTTATTATTTGTCGAGTTGTGTTAACAACCGAGACCGATGGTTTGCCGACGGTCTGTGTACGTCCGGGCGGGCGTCCCGCTGTCCTCAAACTGTCACTATCAATAACTTGAACAAACGTCCTCCGATTTGACAAATATTTGCCAAACAGTTTTTTTACAATAATATCTCAAACGAGTTCGAAAACTGGCCCGGCCCGATTTCCGTTGCAGAGCTATCGACCTTAATTAAATATGTTTTACGAAATCTGAACTTGTTTGCATTATAACTTGATTGAAGGCTCCAGATTTGATAACCTGCATATGATTGATAACCGTGTTATAGACATGCAATACTCCCCGATTGTCACAACAACTTCACGCTTGCATCTCCGATGCGCACCTCATGTTTTAATGATTGACTTTGTGCCCAGGAAGTAAACAGAGAGTAATCGCTTCACTGGACTTGTTACGTGAAATAATTCATGAGAGGTGGGGGACGTTGTACAAACACGAGGGCGCGAATACGCACGAGTGTTTTACAATATAGTCCCTCGGCTCGAATGAATTATTTCACGTAACCAGTCCAGTCAAACGATTATGCTGTTTATTACTTTTCATTATTAACGATAATTATATTATTTAACCCTTTATCTAACGTAACGGCTAGCGCTATTCTCAAAGATCGCCAATTAATTTACATTATTTTTTTTCATTTTGTCTCTAAAACATAGGTAACGACCCCTCATTGGAACGAGCTCGTCGACCTCGTTCCAATGATGGGGTCATAATCTATGTTTTTGAGACAAAAAATGAAAATAAGAGCTATTCCAGAATTTTCTTTACAAGTGCAATCTTCTTTTCATATTAGGTAAAGGGCTAAAAAACAAAAAAACAATGAAGGGACTTTAAACCCTCGGCAAAGCGTCATCGTTTGCGCGCACGGATACATGACACAATTGTTGATTGCTTAATTCACTTGTGAAATTATCGTTTATAATCAAACCCGGAAATCCCAGTTAATTACTACACTTTGGAAAGTAATAAAAATGTTTATTGTATGCTAACCTGTGAATTATCGCAAACTATCTAAAAGATATTTCTAGATATCCATCTACTACACACGATGTTCGTAACGTGTTGAATTCCACTTGTTATAATGCGATAGTTATGTGTATGCAACGTCACCCGGCACGGCACAGCCATTGAAAAACGTGTTAGATACATCATGCGGCGAATTCGACGGACTATCGGTGACAAGATCCATAATCGTACATGGATAATTTTCAATTCGCGCGAAGTGAAATTGGGTCTATATTCAGTGGGTTCAAGTACCAGTGCACTGAACAGTGCTAGTGAATTCGGATTATGCAACCCAAAAAGCAAGTTAATAACACAGCAACTAATACATTTCAGGGTTCAAACATTAATCAAATCCATTCAACCTGGACACTTACATAATCCTTTACTACTGAGATGATAATTGGACACCCCGGCATTTATGTACAGTGTAATAAACGTATTCCTTTAAAACTATAGCATTTGTCCCCAAAATGGAAGACGTACACTGGATCTTAAGCTCCGGTTTGAAGAAAAAAAATAGTTGAGTGATTCCGGAAGAAGAGGAGGAACTGTTGTGTCTTGTTAACCTTATGTTTTGTAAGTAGGTTAGATACCTGGAGCGAGGCACTTTTGTCATAGTTTCAGGCACAAGAGACTGGAATATTAAACAAACCATGCGACGTCAGCATCTCTGACTTAAGTAGTAGGAGATAATTTGTTATTTCCCAGTCTGAAGTAGTTGATGGGATGCCTGTCTACGTTTCATAATCAGCAATTGTCCCGACTCTTCATAATGCACACGGGATGTACTACTAGAACTAACTCTTTCTGTTCAATTGATTGAGGTATTCCCTTTGCAGCCACGCGGAAATCAGCATTAGAAAATTCTCTTTTGCAAGTCTGATACTTTTTAGTGGTAAGCATTGCTATTTTCTAAATCAATGACACTGCAATCCTTCTGCTGTGGACTGACTTGTCTTTACTGCGATTTCAGTTATTAAACCGATGCCCATCACACAACCTCCCCAAAATCTATACTCCTGTGACGAGTGTGTGCTCCTTTTCTTCATCATTCAGTCATTCTAGATAATATGTAATACCACAAATACTCTTGGTGTAAATCAATTCAATTAGCTCATTACTCCGGAGTCAAAGTTCAGTATAGTTAACTCATTCATTCGTTCGTCCATTTATTTGTCCATTCCTTTATTCATTCATTCATTCATTCATTCATTTATCCATTCATTCATTTATTCAAGCGAATGATCGCATGAGTGAATGAGTTCATGTCTGACTGAGTGAGTGCATGTACTGACTTACATCAATTATATGAGACAGAGCAAAGCATACAAGATACGTGCTGACATACTTGTTTACTTGCATGATCATCATACTGTATCAGAAGCTGGAAATAGTCAATGTTAAAACCTTACCCACTGCGGGTAGCGGACGATACTTGCAAACTGAATTCATAAATTACAAAAAATTTTTTCAATGTTTTGTCTCGGGAACATAGCTTATGCCCCCCTCATTGGAGCGAGCTCAACGAGCTCGTTTCGATGGGGGTCATGGGCTGTGTTTTTGAGACAAAGATTGAAAACATAATAAATTTAAATGGAGGTTTTTTTTATATGTAGGCCTAGTCTGTTTTTGGTTGTTACGTTGGGTAAAGGGTTCATCCTGTAAAGCATCAACGGTATGGTAGTTATTCAGATATCTATTTGGACAAGTGACTAATCGGTTAACCAAGGTTAACCCACGTGATTAATCGATCAAGAAAACTCCTTAACCTTTTCAGCTCTCGACACAACCTCGCAAAATTTTATACTCTTCTGATCAGTATGTGCTCCTTTTCTTCGCCACTCTGTCATTCCAGATAATATGCAATACCATAAATAATCTTGGTGTAAATCAAGTCAGATTGCTTGTTGCTCCAGAGTCAAAGCTCAGAATAATTAACTCACTCATTCTTTCTTTTATTCTTTTTTTCATTCCTTCATCCATCCAACCATCCATCCATCCATCCATCCATCCATCCATCCATCCATCCATCCATCCATCCATCCATCCATCCATCCACCCATTCGTTCATTTATCCAGTCATCATCCGCTCGTTCATGCATCCACTCATTCATCTGTTCATTCATCCATTCATTCATCCACTCATTCGAGTGAATGACTGAAGGAGTGGGTGGGTGGATGGATGGGTGTATGGATGGACGGATGAATGAGTGACTCAGGATAGCTCATGATAGTTAACTCATTCATTCATTCTTTCTTTTATTCATTGTTGTCATTCCTTCGCTCATCCGTCCGTCCATCCATCCATTCATCAATTCATCAATTCATTCACTCTTCCGTTCATCATCCATTCATCCACCGTTCAGTCATCCATCCATTCATTCAAGTGAATAACTGCTTGAGTGGATACATGCACGTATGACTGACTTTCTTACAAACGAATTCATTCATTCATTCATTCATTCATTCATTCATTCATTCATTCATTCATTCATTCATTCATTCATTCATTCATTCATTCATTCATTCATTCATTCATTCATTCATTCATTCGTCCGTCCATCTATCCACCCAGTCGTTCATTCATCCATTCATTCGTTTATTGGGGTGTTTGAATGGATGGATGGATGAATGAATGATTGGAAATTAACTCATTACAACTGAAATAATAGCCAAGTTCGTTCATTCATCCGCTCATTTGTTTATTCATTTCCATTTCATTATTCATTAGGATGGGTGGTTGGTTGGATGAACAGGTGAGTGTAACTGGTGGCCATCTCCCAACCTAAAGATGATAACTCAATATCAACTCAGTGACTACGCGAAATGCCTACTTGGCAAACTCGATGCTTCCTCACCCTGACTCGCTCGCTCATTTACTCGCGCATTCAACCACTGACTTGAGTGATGACTTTGTGGGTCGATGAGCGAGTGTGTGACCGATTATTAATTAATGCATCCATGTTACTAAATAAAAAATTGTATGAATGTGAGAGTCGATCAGAAACCCAGTTATTCAAGAACCCATGTATAGCAACTGTTTCTTTATGTACACAGCCCTGAGTTGTTATAACAACTTCTTTTTTTTTTGTTTCAACCTTTTTAGTTTCCGCCATTAATATAATTATGTTTGCATTGCCCCAGACTGTTGCCCTTAGTATGAGGTCCAGTGCAGTCACCCTTAGACTGGTTCAAACCTTGTCGTATTCAGTACATCCCTCTTTACCAAATTTCATATTGTTTTCTGCGAGGCGTGGTGCACTTATAGTACTTGGCAGTTACATTGTTAGTAATGGCGGATAGACTAGAGTTGGGCGAGATCCAAACGCGGCCAGAATACGACTTTATTAGTCATTATAGGGAAAAAGTCTACAACGGACAAGATGATGACTTGTCCCCCTTTAAAATATTAAAAATGATTGCTCGTATTATTCCCCTGAACAGTTAGCCTCATGTCGTACTCTAATGAATAAGTCCTTTTCTGTTTTTCTCATAAATTGCCAAGGGCTGACCGCACACTGGGATGCCCTAAATGATTTTTTACTCAACCTGCATGACATGGACAGTTTCTTTGACATAATTGGACTAACAGAGATATTCAAAATTCCACCCACTATGTCATACACACTTAATGGCTACCACCCACTCCTTATGAACAGCAGACCAAATGACGATGATGGTCGTGGTGGGGTAGGATTCTTTATTAAGGAACATGTCGATTACAGAGTTCGCGCGGACCTGACTCTTTTTCTTCCGCATGTAATTGAATCCCTCTTCATCGAAATCAATACCAAGAAATCCAAGAAATACGCCACCTAAAGCAGATATTGACCTCTTCAAATCGAAATTAAATGAAATAACCGACAAACTAAATCGCGAAAACAGTCCATCCTACATTGTAGGGGACTTGAACATCAACATGTTAAAATTCAGTTCCCATGACAAGACTAGATATTTTATTGATTTAATGTTCAGTCAGGGATTCCTACCTCTAATAACCAAGCCCACAAGAGTAACTCCCTATTCTGCCACTCTTATCGATCACATATTTTCAAATAATATCTCAACAAATTCAAACACGGGAATAGTAATAACTGATGTATCTGACCATTTTGGCACATTCTATATTGAAACCGATACCAAGGAAAGTACACGTCGACCTGTTGTGTCCAAACGAAAAATAAACAAGGAAAGTGTTGCCCACTTTAACTTACTTTTATCTCAGAATGACTTCTCTCCTGTAATGGAACTAGATTGCCCAAACATGGCTTATTACACATTCATTGAAATTTATCTAAATGTCTTTGAAACTGCCTTTCCTCTATCCCAGACACAGGCAAAGATAAATACTATAAGAAAATAACCTTGGATGTCGAAGGGTCTCTTGATCTCGTCATTAAATAAACGAAAATTCTACCTGAAAAAAACTGAAGAGTCCGAGCGACCGCAATATTCAAAACTACAAAAAGTACTGTAGGATATTCAACAGAGTGAAAACACAATGCAAGGCCATGTATTATAAGAATATTCTAGCTCAAAATAAACATGATATGCGTAAAACGTGGCAAATATTAAATGATAGCATAAACAAAGCAAAACGAGAAGCCAAACTGCCCTCCTTTTTTAAGCAAGATGAAAGAGAAATAACTGATCCTAACCAAATTGCCACAGAATTTAACAGTTTTTTGCGAACATTGGGAAACAAACAAGTGAGTTATTACCTATGTCAAATAAGTCTTTATGGGATTATATGAAATGGGATTTTCGAAATAACTTTTTTATGACACCAACTACGCCAGCCGAAATTGTTAACATAGTGCAGTCAATGAAATTAAAATTAAGTAAAGACAGTAATGATATCACATCAACTCTCATCAAGCAATCAATCAACCAAATTGTAGTACCCCTCTCACATATTATCAATAACCCCTTTGTCCAAGGAGTAGTGCCAGAACAAATGAAGATTGCAAAGGTAATCCCTATTTTCAAATCTGGAGATGTGCATAATTTTACCAATTATAGACCAATCAGTATCCTTCCCACCTTTTCAAAGGTTCTAGGAAAACTCGTGTCAATTAGGCTGATAAGCTTTCTCGATCGCTTTAAAATTCTATGTAGCAGTCAATATGGGTTCAGAAAAAAATCACTCAACTATCCACCCTGTCCTACATCTCCTAAAGTACATTGCCGATGCAAATAATAGGCAAAGTAAAGACATAGCATAAGCGGTATTTTTGGACTTATCTAAGGCGTTCAACACCATAAACGGTATTTTTGGACTTATCTAAGGCGTTCAAGACCATAAACCATGATATCCTATTGAAGAAACTAGAATGGTATGGAATTAGGGGCATCTCCAACAATTGGTTCAAAAGTTACCTATCAAATAGACACCAAGTTGCATACGGTTAAGGCACATCTGACTTAGCTGAAATAACCTGTGGTGTTCCATATTAGGACCTATTTTATTTTTGCTATACATAAATGATCTTTGCAATTCAACAACATTAAACCCTTTATCTTTTGCCGATGATACCAACGTACACCTTTCAGGATCTAACACTGACAATCTGACAATTATTGTGAATAAAGAGCTAGAAAACATCTCCGAATGGTGTTCCGTGAATACATTGGCATTGAATGCAAGTAAAACTAAATATATTGTGTTTAATCCATCCCATAAGCAAGCGCTCTCTCACAATAATATTTTCGTCAACAACCAAATAATAAATAAGGTTGGACCAAATGACGCAGAAAAATCACTGACATTTCTAGGTATATCCATTGATAATTGTCTATCATATAACGTCCACATAGCTCAACTTTGTTCCAAGATTGCACGCGCAAACTTTGCCCTTAACAAGGTAAAGGCAATCCTTCCCCATGAGGCTATGAGAACACTATACTTCGCTCTGATACATAGTCACTTAGTATATGGAATCCAAGCATAGGGAAATTCGAGATCTATCAATAAAATTCAAAAACGTGCACTGCGCATAATTAATAACAAAAAGTGTAATGCCCACACATAACCACTCTTCAAAAGGGACAAAATACTCAAGGTGACTGACCTGTATAAATTCCATGTATCCCTCTTCGTCTTTGATTGGAAAAATAACAATCTTCCCCAGTCATTTGATAACTTCTTCAGAATAGCTAGTATGCCTGTCAGAACCACTAGACAACGTGATCTTCTCCAAATAACTAGAACAAGGACAAAAGCCCTGGACTGCCTACCTACTAACCTGTATCCCAGGATTTGGAATGCGCTAGATAGAGATTTACGTACGATGAACAATAGAAACGTATTTAAAAAGAAGCAATGTTGAATGTAGCAATCCTTATTGTCCAGATTGCACTATATAAAACACCTTAGCGGCGGTGATCACATCAGCGGTAGTACGACCCGTTCTCACCCCGTGGATTGAGAGAGATTGTTGCTGATTTGGACACCGCCATAACACGTCTTCCTGCTTTATTTTAACTATATATGAACAAATTAAATGACCAGACGAAAAGACATCCTGTCCTCCAAATAGCTTTATCCACCTTGTCCGCGTTAAATGACCGCGCCTGGGGATGTCTTATAGATGTGGGCAGCTCTCAAGAGAAATAAAGGATTGAAGCAAATTTTTATATCTCTTTTACTTGAACTGCTCAATTTAGGTTGCTTCATTTGCTGCACACAGCCAGAAGGCCCCAAGCGGAAAGTCATCCACAAGAAAGCACTTTAACTGCCAAGTCTAGCACAACCCTTACATAGTAAATTCTCTATAACCGATGAGATGATTTTTATAAGAACGTCGACAGTCTGGGCCCGTAAACAGTATTGTAAAAAATCCTTAGGGGGATGACTGGAAGACAGCCAACCTGGCTATGTCATCTCCCAGTAGTATACAAAATGTCATATATTAATTGAACTATGTGATTGTAACCATTGTATTTCCTGTATGCCACTGAACGAATATCTATCTATCTATCTATCTATCTATCTAAGGCTGTCAAGATAAATCGATTGACGATCGGTCACGCCGAAATCGATTAGTCCTTATCGTTGTCGAAGAATCGGTAAATTTTATCCCGTTTTAGACGTTTAATAATTAAAAAAAAATTGATGAAAAAACTGTTGCTTCTGAAGGTAAAAGGTCAAGAACGACGACATTAAACCCCAAGAAGCCGTTAGAAGCATTTGTCTTTTAGGTATATTCAAAGCTTTGGTGTTCTGAACTTTTGAACCGTCAGTTTAATAATCACGACCGGTCGGCAGTTGTGAACTTGCGAAGTTCGCAACTGACGGCCGTCCATGATTATTACACTGACGGTTCAAAAGTTCAGAACATCAAAGCTTTGAATGTACCTAAAAGAGGATCGTCTTCGTTGTTTACTTGAGGAAGGTGAACTGACTTGATCTTCATTTTTAACAACTTCAAAGGGAGGGAGAGGGGACATCTAGGTACGATTAATCGATTGCTATCGATAATTTGCGACTATTAATCGATTCCTAAATTCAAACATCGTGACAGCCCTAATTAAGAGGCGTGTAATTGTGCGGAAAACACCTATGACATCAAATGAAAATAAAGCGAAGTTTCCTTTTATTACATTCAATAAACGAAAACAATAGACAGATCTCGGACATGTCTGTAGGCATCGTTTATTAAAGGTTACAAAGGGAAACTTAGACGCAAGTAAGTAACTGTCCACATTGGCTCTTTGTTTGGCGAATGCGTGTTCAGGGCCGCTGCGAGCAAGGGCGGGCTCCGGGGCAATGTGTAGAACGGGCGTTATGGACCCTACTAGCGCCGAGGACGCAAAGCGATAAGTTGGTGGCGGTGCGGGGGTATCCTGTCAAGAACATGTTTTTAAATAAGTGCTAGGAGAAGCATTCTTCCGTATTTTCTTGACGACATCTACCCAATTATTTCCTTACCATTTGGGGTAATTTATTCCCTGCATTTCTGTGTGTATGATGCGTTTTTTTCCAAAGATGATTGTGTCCACCACGATGCAGGAAAGTCGGATGGAAAACCAACAAAGTGGGACAAGTGTTTTTTTTTTATATGGATATAACCTGGTCAGTAATGCAACTGCGTTCTCTTGCCACCACCACCAGCGTCGGAGGCCCGTATCAAAGGCCTTCCCACAACTTTCAGCTCAGACGAATCGATAGGTCAACCTACATTTTTTCGAAACACCAGAAGTCCCGAGCTGCTAACGTGATCCGGGATCCGGAACAGTTGCCCTTTACCCCACCCTCTCGACGCTAGTGTGTGTTTTTACAGTAATTTGCAAGTTTTTATTCTTTCGAAGAAAAAGAACAAATCTCATCTTCTGGACGTTCATATTGAAGGAAAAGATAATATCTGTATTATTATTTAAAGACGCGTACACTGTTGATACAATGAACAGACACGTACACTGTTGATATAATGAACAGAAAAACAGTTACTTATTTATTTATTTATTGGTGTTTTAAGGTCACATATTTCTGCACAATAGCTAATTATGACACGACATTTTTACGGGTGGAGGAAGCCGGGGTACCCGGAGAGAACAACCGAGCAACTGTCAGCTCCCCAACATACTAACTCTACACAAGCAGGGTTAAAACCCCAATAAATAAATGAATACTGATTAAGGAAAAATTGTAAAAAGCCAGCTTCTGTATTGTTATAGCACTCTACAGGAAAATACCGAAAGTTTGGGAAATGATGCCCACATCAATAATACAACTTCGCTAACATTTCGAAGTTTCTTTTTTTAGTTGAACTTCCTATACCATAAGCTACCGTTAGTGTTAAATTTACTGACAACTATAGAAAAATAAAGGGGGCTAACTTTCCTGTAAATCTCTTCCAATGACGCAAATTGACAACCATGTTTCCCATCGACCACAACTATACATACAGTTAAAACTAGAAGTCCTGTCCTGAAATGCGCACAAATAGCACGTTGATTTGCGCGTTAATCTACGCGTTATGACGACGGTAAGGCTATCAAATTCTGCACATACGGCCTGTGCACAAGCAAAGTTTCAGCCAATGGACCTCCGGGTAACCCGGAGGTCCATTGGCAGGAACATTGCTTGTGTTTGCTATGGGTAACAAGGAGAACCTGCCATGCTTTGGGTGCCATTCGATATGGCAATTGCGCGCAATTCCTACGCGCAATTAAGCCTATATAAGCGCGCAGTTCGTGACAGGACTTCTAGTTTTAACTGTAATATCGGAATTTAATTATTTATCAATCATTGATACAGACACTTTATCGAATATCAAAATTCTCCTGCAATATTAGATGGAGTCTGATACTGCGGATACTGGCAAAACCCACACCGTGTGAATAGTAACATCATCTCCGTTGTAATACGAGGTCACAATGCGCAGCGCGTGTTATTATGGTGAAACGTTTTTCCGTCGTCCATTTTTTATACTGGATACTTGTATTCCTTCGGAATCCTCGGATTTTATCTGTTTTTTTAAACTAAACATATTTTTATTTACCAGATGAACTCGCTGCTGAGTTCGGAGTCACTGTGGCCACTATTTACCGTCTCATTGGAAGGTACAGAACCACTGGATCTACTGTCGACCGTCCGCGTTCAGGTCGACCAAGAGTTACGACTCCTGCATAAGACCGACACATCAGGACGTCTCACTTGTGGGATCACTTCCTTCGTCGGATTGCAGTTATTCCAGCAAGACGATGCTCGATGTCACATGGCGCATATCTGTCTTGACTTTCTCGAGGGGCAGAGCATCGAACTTCTACCCTGGCCCCAACTTTCGTCAAATTTGTCGCTAATCGAGCATCTTTGGGATAAGTTGGACCGTCGGGTACGACTTCATGATCTTCAGACGTTAGGCAATTTACGTAATGTTCTACGGTAGGAGTAGAACGTAATACCACAGGGTGACATCCAGATATTTATCAGGTCCATGCGCCGTCGATGTCTTGCCATCCAAGAGGCAAACGGTGGGCATACACGCTATTGACTGCATTTGTGAACTTTTCATTTCACCCCATGTCTGAATTGCCACGTCCTGACGTGACGCTGGCAACAGTAAGAACATGAAATTATGCAAATTCATACAGGTACACAGGAAATATAAATTTACAATAATTTGTTTGGGAGTAAAGTCGATAATACTAAAAAAATTGCTCCTCGAAGTTTATTATACTTTCTTTTTTGACTCAGTATATATAGAGGGTTGAGTTTTATTTAACATCACGAAAATGAATAATGTGCATTATTCAGATCTGTGCTGTTAACTAAAAGTCTTATTAAATGCACTTTAAAGGGTTAAGCAGTCGGACACATAGCCCTGAGAACTTTTTCTCTCCCCACGGACTTGTAACATTAATAGTGACTTATGAGATAAGCACAACATGAAAAAGACTTGATATTCACAGAGTAATGTGTATATATAAAAAACTAGGTTTTGTGTGTGGGGCACTCTGTCACTTTCTCTGTTCCAATCATGTAACAAAATATACTGGATTAAGAACAGTGTTTAGATGAGAGACAATGTTTAAGACGAATTTCTAGATGAGAGACAATGTTTGAGTTTAGATTGAACTTCGAGTAACAAATTGATAATCAATTAGCTGAATCATGATGAACTGATTATAAACATCACTTGATGGAGCTTTGCTTGGTGCAGAAAGGTCTAGGAAAGAGCTTTACTATAATATAACACTCTTATTTATGTGATTCGCTCAAAGAATAAGAGATTCGAGATTCCAAGGTTATCAGAATCGAGTAGGAATTCCGAGATTCGAGATAATTACGAAATTCGAGTTGAGCTTCAGCTGATGAGAGTCGAGATGAGTTTTTGAGCTGCGAGATAAACTTCCGAGATTCGAGCTTCAAGTGTGCAAATCCAGGTCTGGTAAATGAACTAGCAGTACTGTGAGTAATGATAAGGTATGACGTCAATACCTTAACTTGAACTGAGTGACCAGGAGTTAATTGATCCATTTAAATTAGATATTAAGATAAATGAACTATCGAATTTTAACTAATGGATCTGAGAAACAAGTCTTTTTATGCTCTTTTATTGTTTGTAAATAGTATAAATAATTACAGTCCTCTAATATTAATATACAGCATGTATCATTTTATTTCAGTGTTCAGAATACTTTTGTTTTGAGTTGAATATTAGTCTTAGCTGGATTCGGTTGGCTCAGGCTACACCCATTGAATAACCTAATATCGCAGTCCATCGATCCTATTAGAGGACGTTGATTGGTCAAATTAAAGAGGGGGCATGATAAATACTTCTGCACCGCGTGGAAGATTGTTATATTGTCGGCTGTACGTAGATCTGGGTTCCCTAGGAGAAGGGTTTCTGCGGTGTTCAAGTCTACGTCATATGCCGATATTGCAGAGAATAGTTCATTTCGCGCGTGGTTTAAAGGGGACATCCAAAGAAATAATGCCCTCGACTTCACTCCCTCAGCTACAACCGGACGCATCTATTAAATAATTTACAAACGTATCGCTGTTTAAATCACTTCGCCATGACCTTAATCTACTTTGAATAATACTGAACTTTCTTTTATCCGTGTTGAAATAGGAGGGGGTCTGCAGCAAACATCAGATATTTGTTTTTTTTTAAATACCTGAAGAGTAGGATAGTTTCTCGTTTCTTGTTACAAGTTATTCCATATTTCGACGCGGGACGATAAAAATGAGCGTACGATACGTACTGAAGACAGCTGAATTTCGAATTGGAGAGACCACTTATTAAAGGAGGTAGCAGATCGCATAGGAATGCAGGCGCATTTTTGTGAACAATTTTGTATAAGACACACATGTTTTGGATATATCGCCTATCTTCTAGACATCCCAACTTCAAGAAGTAAGCATTCACGAGGTAGAGATTTGGTTACACCAGTAACTATTCGGGCGTCATCATGGAGCATATCGTCAAGACACTTCATCGGGTATGCTGATGCATCTGACCAAAAAGGGCTTGCATATTCCATAATTGGTAGTGTGAAGGCCAAAGACATATTTTCCAAAGCTTTGCGATCGAGTATGAATTTTAGTTTTCTCAGCTGTGATAGCCTAAATTTGCAGATGTGATCAATGTGAGCGTCCCAGGATAAACAGGATTGAAAACTTAAACCAAGATGTCTGTGGGAGGAAACATAATCCAAGGCTTGATTATCAAAATGGATGTAGGGGTGCCGTATATCTGAATTCAGTGTGAAAAACATAAGATTAATCTTTTCGGGGTTGAACTGTACTAACCATAATTTTGACCAGTCATTTACTTTCTAGAGCTCTGAGTTATTGTGCAGGTTTGCTGGGCACTATCTGTTAATTAAACATGTGTCATCCGCAAGTAACCTGGTAATAGAGTTTATTCCATCGGCAATATCGTTAATGTAAACTAGAAAATGAAAAGGTCCAAGTACGTCTATCTGTTGTTTCCAAGATTTCTCCTTTTTTAAATAATACGCGCGTCTAACCTCTTGTTCTCACCCAAGGACTAATGGAGGGACCACTTACAAAAGGACCATAAAGTCATTCTTGTGGTATGTTTCATTAAATCGGAGTACACACCAGCAGGATAGAAGGACGTTCCCTTTAGTTCCTAAAAAAGATCCGCCGAAGGTCAGTCGTTCGTTATTGGGGGTGCTGAAAGTTGGATGCCACGGGTCGTGGCGGTAAATTAAATTGGTTCAGCTAGATGAATCATAGTTTCAGGTTTTCAAATCAAGAACAAGAATTCCTGGAATAGGTTCAGAACTATCAGCAGAGACACAAAAAGCCAAAAATAATAACCAATAAGCTAAATCTTTTCCAGTGGAAACGCTCTTCTAAGTTACTGGAGTATACTCCGATTCAATAGAACATGCCCAAAATGGACTCCACTGTCCTCTTGTATAAGGTCGCTCAACTTATCCTTGGATGAGAACAAGAAGCTAGACGCGCCTATTCTTTGACAAAAAGGAGGATTCTATGGGATAACAGATAGAAACTGAGAACTCCAAAGGAACCCAAACTAGATAAATAGGAAGTGTCCGAACCAACAAACTTATTCTTATATAAAGAAACGCGCCTTATAGCACTACGTCCCACTCTTTTTAAGCCCAAAACGAACAAAAGAAAGTCCGCATTGATAGTTGTGGGTGGTTTGGAGGGATTGTCGAGTTGTTCGTGGCAATTAGATTTACTTTTATTCAATCGAAAACACCCTCTGACATACCCCTTCCCTTTAAGAGGCCTCCCATGTTCATAGCAACCATGTGCTACCATAAAAACCAAGATGGCGGCCTGCAGTGTACAAAATGGACGACGGAAACACGTTTCTTCATAACAACACGCACTGCGCGTGCGCATTACGAGCACGTATCACTACGGGATGACGTCACAAGAGGGCCTCTCACGTGGACTACCATGTCAACCAAACATGACATAGCTGAGTTACGAGACTATGACGTCACATGTGATCTCCCATTATAGATCTCCCTAAAAGGGGAAAGCTCAACCTTCTCCTGCCACTGGTGTGATACTTAAGAATTGAGTTATGACTGTCGAAATCAACAGTCCGGGCAAGGCACCGCCTCATCTAACCATAATGGTATCGCTGCAGTAAATAGTTGAATTAGAGTTACCCGCCGGAAGTGATGCACTCTCTAAAAATACGCAGCTTTTGGAACATATATTGTTTCAATAATCATTTGATATATTCTAATGACTCTTGCATTATTGGTGAATATTTCAGATAAATGAAAAGGGTGATTTTATGACTTTTGGACCTAAAAAATACAATTGACTTTTGGTGTTGTTTTGCTGGGAATTTCCCTTCCTGTCAGTTTTTCTCTCTTATTTGTTGCATGACCCCCTGTTTTCTGGTCAGAAAATGTTGTTAGAAGGGTTATTCTTGACAAAGATATCTGAATGCCAAAATTACCCTTATAAAAAAGTACCATGGTAAACTATGGTAAATCCCAAAATACCCTGGTAATACCAGGGTATTTTGGGATTTACCATGGTACTTTTTTTATAAGGGTAACGTGATGCGATCATACTTTTCTTCGCTTGAACGTTATAATGGTCGCCTATGGGAAAATATTTAGTGCTGTGATACCTATGGGAAATATGTTTTTGTTTGCTATTTTGGCTTCCAAACTTGATTTAATTATTATTTTTTGAGATTATTCATTTAAATGCTCATAGGGGACTACACACCTTACACAACATTTAAATGTTCATTGGGGGACAACAAACGTTACAACTGTTTTATTTTTTGAAACGTTATATTTTGACACAGTCAGCAATAGAGGCTATATATTAACAAAATAAGGCTGTTAGTATAAGCAAATTCACAACTTGAGCAAGTGTCGTCCCCAGGACCACAATATAACCTCTGGAAATTGCCTACTAACTGCCTACCTTAGCCTATTAGTACATTTATTTAAACCATGGTCCCCCTCATAGTAGTAGGGACAGGGGGATTCCAATCTTCCAACCCCCTTCCAAATCACCATTCAAACACATAGCTGAAAACCTATACTGCGCTTCTGTTTACTGCTATTGAGAAGTTTTTCTCTTTGTTGCGCACTTAAAGATGTTAGAAAACAATTCCTTCATTGTAAGGGTATTTTGGAACACAAATTCTTTCTTTTTGGGGGGGGGGGGTGGGGGGTGGGGGAGGTCTACAGTGGAATAAATAACATAATAAAGTGGCAACTGTGAATTAATGGCATCTGTGCATAGCTGCCAATATAGTAGTCTAGTATTTGGGCTGTCATTGTTGCTATGTTACAGCACAAAACTACAATGACGCTATTGACATTGTGAAATAGTGTTCACTGCTTAAGCCAAGTCTCCTCCCTCCCGTCCATACTAAACATCTGAGTTGATAGGAAACATTTGGAAAGACTGCACAGTATGTTTTAAGTTTGTTATGATTTGCCTTGGTACTACAACATTAATGGTCCACTAAGCCTTTTTTCTATTTGACAACCTTGTCCTGACTCTTCTCATTATATCAGCCGTGAGCTGCGAAAAGGGACCTTACAGGATATCCAATGAAAACAGAGAAAGACGTCAAAAACGAACGACGTAAAAATTGTGGGCGTGATCAAAAAAGTTTTATAAACACACGCGGCTTTTTATTTATTTTTTTAACATACGAGGAACGCACTGATTTAATGTATTTAATAAATTAAAACTGATTACCATGACTAAATAAATGTTTTATGTCAGAGATAGAATCAGACTCTCAAAACATTCTTTTGAATTCTGATAAATTGAACAGTTCTTTCTTCAACGAAATAGCCGAGGCGACAGTGCAACACGCGTTCTTGACTTTCAAGAAGACGTGTTGTCTACTGTGTAGCAAACCCGATTCAGGCGTACCCAGTTGTTTGGTTGTTTCCTTATGACATTAATGTCATAAAACTTCGAGGCACACGGCATTTTCTGATGAAAATTAACACACACAGAAGATATATTGACAAAAAACACACCGATTTTATTGTTTTCCAAGAGAGTTCGATGGGCTGTCAGCAGACGTGAAACGACTGATTTTTCGCTTCACTCTGTTTGGTTTGACCTGTTTAAATCACGTTTTACACTCTGCTGATTTGTTTACATCAACAAGTGTGGCATCGAAAAGAAAGTTGCCGAGAACTCAGGTTTCAAAATCATCTTTGTTTCCGTCACTTGTTCTAACATGAATTCGTCATGATGCAGTTACAAATTTTATGTGCCTGGGATAAAATGATTTTTAACGTTGGAACGTTTTTTTTTTGTTGTTGTTGTTGTTTCTGTTTTTAGTTGAAGTTCCGCTGTGGCTTAAAAATGACTAAAGTTGTCTGTTTTGTATTCAAGGTCTACTCTACGTCAATACTAGTACTAGTCATTACTCTACACAGAGATCATACCGACAAAGCCTGGCGGTTTTCTATTTTCTAACAGAAAAGATGGACTGCGAAACTTAATGTGATTTGTTTTCTACAGCCCTGGATACAGCATGTCCACAGCCTACATTCTTTACAACCTCAAAAGCCGCAACACCTCATGTCAAGCGCAGTAACTTAGTGTCGTGCTACGGGTGGGGGTGAGGTAAAGGGTATTTACCCAGTCCCCAAACATAGATTTTGCCAGCCATCCCCTTTCTCCGATTCATCACAAACACATTCACACACCCTCTCTCACACAAACATTGACTCTGCTTGTTTTTGTTATTGTCATACACACCCAGCCTATGAACTTATTCAGTAAAGAATTACAAGCTCGAATGCAGTTAGCCTACACAGTTTGTAAATATTGCTCTCAAAATATGGGTCGTAGGCTCTACCTCATTATTTTCAACGTTCAAAAACTGTGTAAACCTTTAAAAGCCACCAGAATAGTCTAAAAGCACAATTTTTTGT